>CM055444.1:1240995-1417997 GCA_029228465.1 Salix viminalis
TTTGTAGCGCGCCAAAGGAAGCTTCAATATTTAGCTTAATGATATATCTTATTGCAAAATAAATAAATATTTTCAAGTTCATTAATGAAAACACTTTTGCTCTCAAATCCAATGTCCTTGGACCCTTCTACCTTTTTCCTAATTGAATACTAATATACAAACATTTGATTTCGTTCGACTCAATCTTAGCATCTCATATTTCGATTTGGCCATTTATTCCTAGAAAGAGTAAAGAAGAAATAAAAAATGTAAAAACATTTCTTAGCTCAAAAGATTTTTTTAATGATTATTTTAAATTTAATTATTTGCTTAATCTAAATAAAAAACTATATATTAACTAAAACAAAACAAAAAACTTTTCTATGATCCTTAATAAATAATAAAATAAAACAACTCGATATTTTAACATGAAACCCTATTGGATAAATAGGGTTTTATGATGGGTTATGTTAAGGGTTTCGATCTTGTTTGACATTGTGTTTTAAAAGAGTTGTTAAAAAAAATAATTTTTATTTTATTTTTTACATTAAAATATATTTTTTGGTGTTTTTAGATTATATTCATGTGCTGATGTTAAAATTAATTTTTTTTAAAAAATATATTATTTTAAAGAATTTTTTAACAAAAAATACTTTAAAAAATAACCTTGATTATATTTTCAAATAGTCTCTTCATCTACAAGATTAGCCATAGCAATATATGTGATTTAATAAATATATATATTACCCAAGACGCTTTGCATTTCAAACCAAACCACAAGTAGTTTTCTCCATAGAACCATATCAAGATAATAAATTTGTTAACTTGCTTTCTTCTTCCGAAATCATGATGTAGGCCTGGCATTCTATTCACAGCATGGTATGTTACTGTTAAGTATAAGATTGAGGAGATGTTTGAAACTGGTTTCACAAGTGTTTAAAAAACAAAACTATTTTTATTTTTTATTTTAAAATAAAAAAATATTTTTATATTATTTTGATATACTAAAGTCAAAAATAATTTTTATAAATAAAAAAACAATATTTTGATGTATTTTTAAATGAAAATCAATTTAAAAAACAATCTCAAATAAACAATTAGCTCTTCCATATATATCCAAAAAATCAAAACCCCAAAACAATAGGAAAGAAGAAAAGAAGCAATATCACCCCATAATAATTTAGCAGTTAGTAAGCCTTGAGGGTGCGTGCTTTGTATCTTGCTTTCTTTGGATCACCTGCGTTGTTCTGTCTCAAAAAATATAAACCATTATACTCAATTTTAGATCTCTGATACCATGTTAAATTGTGTTTGAATTGTATTTGTAAGTTCTAATTGTTGTTTTTGTTGTTGCAGATAAGAGAAGATTGAACATTTATTGAAGAGAAGATGTACCGGGAGAAAGAGATAGAGAGGTAAGTAGAATTTTTTGTTTTACTAGAAACTCATGAATACAATGCACACCATGTTTTGACAAAATGTCCTTTTTTATACTGGACTCACTTCAGGACATTTTTCTTTCTTTCTCATGCATTTAACCAACTTGTAACTATACTCTAACTGATTTATAACTACTTCAAGATAGTTCAATTGAATCTTCTCTTCCTAAGCTAGAGTTTGTTACATTTAACAGAATACAACTGATTGTTGTATTCTGATACAACAGTTTCTTCTTCTTCTTCGCAGCACTTTCTTCTTCATCTTCCTTCGATAGTGTCCTCTTCTGCAATGTGTAAATCAGTAAGTGGCTTAGCTGTCAACTCCGGAATCGCTCCCGCTGCTTGTTCTCCCTCTCTTGAGCTCAGAAAGCCACCTAGAACTGTAGAATAATAAGAGAAACGAGAGGTAGTAGACATGATACGAGAGCTTTCGTTCAAGAATTTGGTTGACTGATGGTGGAAGAATCCATTGCAGATAAAGCAAAGTTTGAGCAAGGAAAAAAACAGCCCCCATCATAATAATGATGATCGCTAACACTCCATAATCGGATCCACCTAATGCTATGATCACGGCAAAAAAGAATGCCAAGCACATCATGTAAATTGCTCCACCAACCATTAAAGATGAAAACCAAATGACAAATGGTGCAAATTTGAGATCATATTGTTGAGCCCAGCAAAGGATTATCGATGCCATGACCGAGGCATTCAAGGCTACCATATCAGAATAAATATAAACATTCCTTAGAATGCCTTCAGTTTTTTCTGATATCCCCTGGTTCAGGATACTGTTGGTGGTGATGTTAGACGCTATCCTTTCAGGCTGGTCTGTAGTACTTTTAGGAAGTTGCAATACACCAGCAAATGTTACACTGGCGACGAGTACGGATACAACAAGAAGAGTACTAATCCTGTCCTTGATTTCCTCTTCTGGTAGCCTGCTCTTAATACGGAAATATTCTACTTTGCGATTCTTAGGGCCAACCCAGAAATGCAAGACCGATAATGTCATCAGCTGGATAACAAACCGATAAAAGAGATTAGTAACCTATAGATTATTTGACAGAGAAATAATCTAGTTTTCCCTTCCCGCCATTTTAATTTGTCAAGAAGAAGAAGACGAAGACGAAGACATACCGCACCATAATAATCTAGTATTCCCTCCCCTCCTTTTCTGTCATCTGGACCAACTTGGTTCCCCTGCATCAAGAAACCAAAAGATGTTTTTATGTGTGTTTGGTTTGAGGAAAAAGAACCCAAAAAAAATGAATCTAGTTTTCCTATCCCGAAGAAGAAGATATAATAATCTAGTTTTCCCTTCCCGCCATTTTAATTTGTCAAGAAGAAGACATACGGCTCCATAATAATTTAGTTTTCCCTCCCCTCCTTTTCTGTCATCTGGACCAACTTGTTTCCCCTGCATCAAGAAACCAAAAGATGTTTTTATGTGTCTGATTTGAGGAAAAAGAGAAAAAAGACTACGTAAGTAGTCTTCTCTCCATTGTTGTCACTCTGTGGGTCAACTTTGCTGTCCTACACCAAAAAGATCCTCCGAGAAAATTTGTAGAAAGATATCTATGGTTGCTGATTGTGTATGATTCAACGGAAAAGAAAACAAAAACATTGAAATGTATTTTATAGGTTAAATGATTTGATATTAAGAAGTAGTTTCTTTGTACATTTATTACTAAACATACCTCCCCTTTCGGAATTTGCTCTCCTGAGAATTCTAATTCCACTATTTTAGATTGCTTCTCTGCAATCTCATACGGTGTCAACTTTTCGCCATTGGCTTTGTTTTTATCAACCTTAGGGCTTCGCACAAGATTAAATGCTGCAATGGATCGGCCATGCATTGATGCTAAATGCAAAGGTGTATTTCCATCCAGATCCTGCTTATTTATGAGTGGTTCCAGATTTTTTTTTTGTAGGATATGCTTCACCACCTGATGTCTTCCTCTCTCGGCGGCGACATGAAGAATGTTCTGCCTTTTTCTGTTGAGAAACTCTGTTGGATCAGTCCACTCGGAAATGTATGCATCAACTACACCAACATAGCCTTTCTTGCTAGCAACATGGATAGGCATGTTGCCTTCGTTGTTTTTTTGGATTGCACCGTCACGATATTCTTTCAGCAGGAATTGAGTTTCCAAGACATAACCCAGGGATGCTGCACAGTGAAGTGGATTCTCCCCTTGTTCATCTTCCTGGCGCAAAAGGTCTGGCTTTTCTTTCGCTATTTGTTCCAATATTTCTGAAATTAATTTAAAACAAATTAATGAATAATAGATCAAATAATGAAAGAAACACTGGCATGTTACAAGGGAAAATATATGAAGGAGAGGCCATTCTACCTTTCTTTCTTCCTTGGACAGCGGTGTGCACAGGAGACTTTCCTTTTAGCTTTTCAAGTAAATCAACATCATTAGGTATAGCGCGCATAAGGATAGAGAGCATTTGCTCATCGGTATTCTCGACTGCATGATACAAGGGAGACTCATGATCATTGTTTTCGGTATAGCAAAGTTCCGAGCACTCTGAAACAAGACAACGGGCCACAGTACTGTGGTGACGATTGATGACTGCTTCATGTAAAGCAGTGTTTCCCCTATCATTCTTCATCTCCAAAATGTAACGAAAGTCGTTGGCTTCTCCATGGCCTTTTGCCTTGTTGATAAGAATGGCGGTAGTTTCCAGCTGTCCAGCTCCGGCTGCTAAATGAAGTGCAGTGTCCCCGTGGAAGTTTTTCCCTGTCATTAGAAGCGGAAAGTGTTGAAGCAGGAGCTCCGTCACATCTTTCATTCCATGGCTTGATGAAACATGAAGCAACGAATTTCCAGAAGGGCTACCTTGTGTGTAAATGATGGATGATAGTTCCATTGGTGACAGACGCCGCAGGTGATCAAATAATTCATCAAATCTGTCTTCTGCTGCGTAATTGTACAACTTCTTATCCATCATCTTCTTTGGCTCATAAAAACGTGGTGTTTGTGTTGGGAAACTCTCCGCCTTCCACTTCCGGAAAGTCTCGTCTCTCTGATTTGAGGGTTGTCTGGGTATGTTTATCGATAATTCCATAACTCTGATTATGAAATGGTTCTTGGATGTAGCTCTATTGTTGCAACAGTGGCAGTGAGGTTTTTCAGAAGGTTTACAGTTTATTTCTTGAATTAGCTTTGTTGTTTCCACCGAGCTGGTCTTCTACTTATAGAATGATCAGACCCGTGGGCTACAGATGAATAGAATCCAAAGTGAAGTGAGGTTCACTCTGATTCACCTGCACCAGTACCTTGTCTCAACTTGAGAGAGACCAGCTGACAGAAAAAGACAGGATAAACTTCACCATGGCTAAAGGAGTGGTTATTAGCATACAGGAGAACAGAGAAAAAAGGAGCGAAATTTCCAGAACTCCAAAAGAGCAATAATTGGTGCTCTTACTTTAGAATCCAAGCACAGTGTTTGCAATCGGGCTCCAACATGATACACACTGACCTTAATTAAATTAATTAAAGCCATCACTTTAATATATCCAAAGTTTTGTCATCGTATAGGACTAGCAATTGATGAAATCAAACAGAAAAGAACAAGAATTTCTCCAACCCTCCAAATTTAATTAAAAGTTGTAAATGATCGATTACATGACAATCCCATCACTCTCGTTCATGTCCTCTTTACCCGTTCGAACCGGACCCTCAACGACTGTGTTTGTGTTCTGGCGCCATGCAATCATGTTGCGTTCGATCATTTAATCAAATTAATCATTTCAGTGGAATAACTAGTACCAAACATTTTAGCTGTTTCGGTCTAAATGACGAAATTAAAAACCTGGCTTAATTCAAATTACCTAAACCTGTGTAGGAATTTGGAAATAGTGTGCTTGGAGAAGGTAATTTTTTTTTGAAAAACCAATGGTAGAAATAGGATTAACACGGGAACTATTTGAAAAACGATTTTTAGGTATTATTAAAATTACCTAAACAAAGTATTATTAAATTGATCAAATTGTTTGCTTTAAACCAAACTTACTAGCTACAACGATGAGTGGAATTTCGTGGTTATATTGATTTTCTCTTTTTATTTAAATTTAGTAGTTATTTTGATTTTGTTTTCACTTTTTTTTTTTTTAAGCAGAAATTTCCAGCAGGGAAAAAGAAAAGTAATAGTGTTAACGCTGTCTGTTATCTAGCTTTTTCTTTAAAAAAAACAAAGAAATCAGCAGCATGTGAGAGTGGAACCGCTTTCAGCCATGAATGATGAGGAAGGAATCTTTGTTTGAGTTTGCATGGTGGGATTTATCGATTAAGAGATATCATGGGATAAAGGTAGGTTGCTTTTATGAATGGCAGGAACATGTAAAAGCTGCTTTTATGAGTTAACTTTGATGTAACCATTGACTGAATTTTTTTAGATGATAATAAAAATATAATGTAAAATTCTAAAATTATGATTAAATTTTTGTAACTATTATATTGACAATTTTATATAAGTAGTAAATAATAAGATAATATAATTAAATAGTTGAATAAAAGTATTAATTACGCTGAGAACTTTATATATATATATATATATATATATATATATATATATATATATATATAATCTTAAAAAACAAATTCAAGACTCCAGTTCCATCCTTGTTTTCTTTGTTCCCGTGGTCGTTACGGGTTATGCTTTAGTATTGTCAACGTCTTCAATTTAACAACGTTGGCCCACTATTATCTTTTCAGTGGAAAATTTGGCAACTTTCTCGTCAACCTCATAGAAAATAAAATTCTCAGCGTAATTAATACTTTTCCAAGAATTCCAGCAGGGAGAGCCCACAAAAGTGTCGCATTCTAGGATTTGGAAATTATTGATGAACTGAAAATAACAAGTTTGTAGTAATCCATCGTTGCATTAGAAAACCCAACCCCAGTTAGCACTATAATAGGCTATTGGCTTGTTGAACTTTCTCTTTTTTCTCATGAAAGCATCTCCTCTGGTTTGGCCCTTTCGGATGCAATTCATGTTTCTTACATTCAGTGTTTAATTTAGTATTTGTTTGGAAGTGTTGTTGTGGTTATTTTTTAAAGTATTTTTTGTTTAGAAATATCTTAAAATAATATTTTTTTTATTTCTTAGAAATTATTTTTGGCATCAACACATGAAAATAATCTAAAAACACTAAAAAATATTAATTTAAAATAAAAATAAAATAAAAAATTTTCATTTTTTTTCAAAAATATTTTGAAAAGAAGTTGAAACACAACCTTACTCTTTCGCATAATTATTTTCTTTTTGTAGAAATTGTGATGAACGTGCAACACATGCGATCCAAGGTGGAGTGACCACGTTGTTTTAATATTACTTTTTTGTTTTTAATAATACTTTTATCATATGAAGCATAAAGTTTTGGTGCAATAGATTTTGAAAAAGTGAGCTATTAGATTTGATTTGGGTTTGTTGCAGCTTAACTATCATATATTTCTAGCAAATATTCTTTTATGGATTAGATTAAAAAAAAGTTTGACCTTGTCAAACAAGTTATTTTAACAAAAGTATAATTGAATCATGCTCAAATTTAAACAGGATGTTCTAAATATTATAAGAAGAAAAGGTTAAATGATGTAAAGTTATTATATTTCTTATGTTACTGTTCACTCTTTTACTATGAATTACATCTGTGAAATTTAAAAAATTAATTTGGTCCTTGAACTTTTAATTTTGCACATGAAGCTTTTTTAAGATCAAATTAGAGCCCAAATGCATTTTTTTTATAAAGAAGGGTTAAAGTGAAAGAAAAGGGATTGAGAGCAACATATATGAAAAATTGAATTTTTTTGTCACAAATTCATTTGAGTTCCTTATTTTCTTAGTTATTAGGAAACTGGTCCCTTGAATTTTATAAAATTCAATTTTGATACTAAATTTCATTTGCATAATTTCCATTTTTTTTTTGTTTAACAAAAGAGAGTTGATCACCGGATTTCATTTCAGAGAGAAAATATTCGTTTGTGAGGAATTCAACTACAAAAAATATTATTTTTTTGTGTCAAATGTTTCTATATGATAACAAAAATTAAGGTTAGGTGTTTTTTGAAGAAAGAATCTCTTGCAAAATTTTAATACTTTAAAAGATCTTTTTACAAATTTAAATCTGTTTGTTAACCTAGTTCTTTGTTATATATAAAGCTTCCACTTTTGCATATTGTGGTAACTTGATTAAATATTTGTGTACAAAAACTCATCAAACTAATGGAAGTAAAGGTTTGCAGTGAGAAAACAAGAAATGTTAAATGAAATTCAACTTGTTATCAAAGACAATTTCATATTATTTTTTTTTATATGAGTAAATTTCATCCTGAAAAGTGTATTTTGTGAATTCGGGTATGTGAATAAAATCTTAGTTATCCCAAAATTTTATAAAAAATACATTTTCTGACTCAAATTCGAAATTTGTTATACAATATCATGTAGTTACATACATAAACTCAAAAGTGTTACACTCACGGTAAAAAAGTAATGCATGATGTTTTATATATTTTTATATATAAATTATTCATCATAATACAACATATTCTCTTATATATATATATATATATAATTAACAGATGTAAAATAAGAAGCTAAGTAAGACTGCCACATTCTGCTGACAACTTCAGGAGTTGCTAGCTAGCTACTCTTCCAGCAGTGATTATATTTTAAAAGTATTTTTAAAAATATTTGAAATTTTTATTTTTATTTTAAATTAAATTTTTTTAGTGTTTTCAGATATTTTCAATATAAAAAATATTTTTTAAAAAATAAAAAAATATCATTTTGATATACTTCTGGATGAAAAACACTTTTAAAGACAACCTCAACCATACTCCAAATAGTTACTATATATGTTTGAGTTTCTTGCCTAAGATCTCAAGCAACCTCTCCACACCATGAATGGAGTGGAGAATAATCTCCGGACAACTCAGTTTCCACAGACTTATTGTATGTAAAAATAAGTCTGTGGAATGAAGAAAACTACCTCCGACTAGAATGATAATCGCCAAGAACAGAGAAAACAGCAGCTAATAAGAACTCCAGGAACATCATGTATAAGAACTCCAGGAACATCATGTAAATAGATCCACCAACCACAAATGAGGCATCCCAAATTGCAGGAGGGCCCAATTCGATATCATTTAAATGTGGTAGCTGAGGATTACAACTGCTAATGTGGCAGTAAGAATAGCTTATTATATTTCCCACCATTCTAATTATATTGTCATGTCTTGAATTAAAGTATTTATTTACTTATAAGATAAATTGATATATTTTTTGTCAGCACAAACCACCGCTGTGATACCACTTTAAGGAACAAGATAAATTAACTTGGGTTTCAGCTCAATAGCAATTAAATTCTGACCTGAATTCCAGTGTCGGTGCATGTGTTGCAACTTCGTCTTTAACTCCATTGAAATTCTTCACATAAATCAATGCTAGCCCTTTTGCAATAATCTCCAAAACAATCTTCTCACGAGCCAAAATATCGACCTCCAGTTATGAAGCAGTAGGCAACATGTTTGAGATGACTTCATAAGTTGTGTCGTTGTCACCACCAAAAACTTTCTCATTGACTTTCACTTGGTTGCCTGTAATTGGAGTCTTGGTCTCTAGTGAAGTTCAATTCATCCAAACCTGATGCTTTGTAGAACTTGGAGCGATGCTAAGGTTAATGATAGAAGAAGATTTTTGAGACATCACTTAGGTTTTTTAGCATAATATTAAGAGTTTAAATATATTTTAAGGTTAAATTTTTGGAGAAATATATGTATCCATACCATTTAACAATCATTACTGAACATTAGACACAAAAACGTTTTTGGCCCCGATTTGATCACTTACTAGGTTTTTCCTCTGCTGAGTTTTTTTTTTGCAAGAAAAATATATATATTTTTTTATTTCTCTAGTTTTATTTCATTTTTTTCCCACGTACAATAAGTACAAGAGAAAGAGAGTGAGAGAGGGAGCGAGGCAAATGCGTACTGTGGCGCCTTATCCAACCGTTGGCACACTACCCGCCAGGTTTGGCGTCAGTTTTAACAAACCGTTGATTCAAAATCCAAACCCTCTCAATCATACTTCCAAACTCAAATTCAAATCCAATATCGGCTTCAAATCTTCTCTCAAATGCCACTGCATCAAGAAAGAAATCACTGATAAACCCACTGAGGTATGTCTAGTTTGATTCAAGACCCGTAATATCATGATATTTTCTTGCATTAAATTGTAAATGAGCTCGCGTAACATGTCACGGTTAGACAAGAGAGCAATTGGTGGGGTTCGTTCTTGTATAATGAAAATTACCCATGTTTGGATTTATTAGTTTTTAAGCTGTAGAGTATGTAAATTGGTAGTTCTAAGTGAATTGCTTAATGGGTTTGGTTTGTTTCTTCGCTTTTAGCTGTTGTCAAGTTGAATTGTTGAAATGGGGTTTTTGTTGTTATAATTAAACGTGGGTTTATCTTTTTCTTGTTTATTTTCTTTAATTCTTGGGATGGATGCTAACAGGACATGAAAGTGAATTACGGAATAGGATTTGTTCTTGTATAGTAAGGATGACCCATGTTTGGATTTGTTGAGTTTTACAGAAAGCAAATTGCTTAATGGGTTTGCTTGTTTCTGTTTTTCACTTTTAGTTAATTTCTAGCTAAATTATCGTGATGGGGTTTCTTGTGATATGTAAGCATGGTTTCCCTTATCTTTTAATTTGTGGGGTGAATGCTGACAGGGATTTTCAGTGCTTTCGTCGGATATTCCATGGGAGATAGGGAACATATGGAGCACTATGGCTTTGTACATGTTCAATTTGCATGTCCCTTTGGGTATTGGAGGCTTGTCTATAGTTGCCAATGTATTGCATCAGCCTGTTCTTGATCCTCAGACTGAAGTGAGTGAGTTTCTCTTACCTTCATTTTGTACGGTAGAATATCGTGTCCATATTGGTCTAAGCACCATAAGTCTGAACCCATATCTTGTTGAGGCAGGGTATGGCTGATTTGGTAGCCAGATGCATTGATACCTGTACTAGATTTATGATTTTTGTTTTGGGGGGAATCTTCATCCACCAGAGACTAATAATCCACAACTTAGACAAACTCAAAAACCAAATGCAGCTGCTACTACAGAACTTTACGGAATACTACTTGGTGTTCTTTTCATAGATTGGAATCTTCAATGGGGGTATCATTTACAATGGATCTATGGACAGTATTAATAATTCTTCGATATGCAATAAATCATAGAAACCCATAAGATTCAAATTTTTCCTTTTAGTGTCAAAATGAATTCTTTCTAAATAGTTCAACTGTCAGTTGGCTTTCGTTATTATACACTTTGATTTGCTAAGATTTTCTTGCAAGGACTTCATCAATTGCATGATTAGCTAAACCAGTGGTATGGCCATCTTCTGATGTGCCATCACCAAACATTCATAACAAGAACTTCATTCACCAGAGGGTAACTCGATATATTATGTATTAGAAGCCGAGCAGGTGTTCATCTCTGTATCCAAGCAGTTACATAATGATGTTTGTTCTCTATACTGCAGGTGTTATCACTGCTTACAATCCAAATTTCAGAACTCACCGCTTCTCTGCTTCTACTTAAGAGCACTGCTAAGCCTGAATATGAGGTAGTGAGCTTCTTTAAAACTGATAAATTGTCAAAGAAGAGGAACTGGCTGCTGGCTTCATCACTAGGTTTCGGCTTTCTTATTCTGTTGGTGTTCCTTACATCACTTGTTGCTGACAGACTAATTGGACCTAAGGTTGGTTTTTGGATTTATCTATTTCTTTTCTTGAATGCTTTCAATCCTTCTTTATATCATTGATGGTGTGCATTGACAATTTCCGGATGAGGCTTTATTCAAATTTTGTATAAGAAGTCAGGGCATGATATACTAACAATTAATTGGCTGTCTATTTGTTTCGGCGCTTCTGATTTTCATTTTCTTTTATAAAATATGCACAGATCTTTCTGGCTAAGTTTAAATTTGATTTGCCTCAATCTTGATGATTCCTTTTTGAGATCAATGATGTGTTCAACCAACATCCATTTCATTTCCTGCTTGCAAGGGTACCATTGACTACAAGCTCATTGGTACAACTCTAATACCTATTAGTAAGATTAACCAAGTTATAATTTGTTTGAGATTTTTTAAGATGAAATTTTGTACCAATTTACAATGATATGACAGCATACAAGTCATGGTTCTATTATAAAAATTGGAAATAATTCAAGTAAAAGTAGAGAGTTTTATTTGACAAATTGGTCTAAACACTCATTCCATCGGGTTCTGATTTCATTATATAGAAGAAAATTTACACAGTAATTGCTTGATTTCCAGCACCTAAATGCTATACAAGGTAAGTATTAATTGCCTAATTATTTCCTATATACAATCTAGTCATAACGGAAAACAATTCCTAAACTGAAGGAAATCAAATCCCGTAACATTATTCACTATACAGTTGGCTTGAGTTTTTACCTTAAGTAGCTTGCCTTCTCTTTCAATAGATGGAACAAATATGAGTTTCCCCTACCTTGACCTTCTAGCTATCTTTTTTAATTTGATGCAGGATGGTTTTATGGATTTTAATTGTTGTTGATAGATCCTCTGAGTTTCTAAGTGACGCTTAGCTTACTGTAACTCTGTTTTGACAATTTTAAACCAAAGTTTCAGCAATATCGTGGGTGTATTTTTTATATCCCAGACTCGTTGAGTTGACCAGAACTGCTATATTTTTCTCCTTTCCCCCCAAGACTACTGATACTTTTGGAAAGATGATATGCCATTCACATGAAAGGAAGACTGATATATCTTGAAAGAAAAAGGTTGGAAAATAAGGGGTAGGGAGGATTGTCATTTTCTGTAGCTATACCTTATGTTGTGAGCTGTTCGTCTGACTAATATTTTATGCAAAGTAGATAGTTTTATGGACAGGGGAGTCCAAAATGCATCATCCCTTATGGAAAAAATCCAAAATCGATTTCATTGGCATTTATGGTTTTACCATAGATTCAATTGGAATTTATACCATTTACATGATAGGGCATGCAAAGTTTTCCATTTTTGTTGCTTCAATAATATGTATGAACTCATCGTAACACCATCCTTTTGCTGTGATATTTCTTTCTTGATTGAATGATGATAACAAATTTGGTATCCAGAGTTGTGCTGACATTAACATTCTTGAAATGATGTTTTCAGGCTGTGAACAACCCTATTGTGAAGGAGATTCTTCTGAGCAGCGACATCTCGAAAGTTGCCTGCATCCTGGTTTATTGCATTGTCACCCCCCTTCTGGAAGAAATTGTTTACAGAGGCTTTCTGTTGAAATCTCTGGCCTCCACCATGAACTGGCAGCAGGCGGTTCTACTGAGCTCAGCTGTTTTTAGTGCGGCACACTTCTCCGGTGAGAATTTTATACAGTTGTTTATAATTGGGTGTGTTCTTGGATGCTCCTATTCTTGGTCTGGGAACTTAAGTTCTCCCATTCTAACTCATTCCTTGTACAATGCCCTGACTCTGATCATAACATTTTTCAGTTAAATACTAGTTATTTGATCTGTACTCTGCCACTCGCAGGCCAGATTTTTTTCCCAGCAAAAACAATTACATGGACTGATTTTTTGATATGTTTTTATACATTAAAAAAATATGTAAATCGAACGGCTAATGCATACTTGTAATCAAATAAATTGAAAATTATATGTGTTAATAAATAGAAAATAAAAGCATTAACAATAACAGAAAATAAAATTGAAATAACTAAAAGAAATATATAGATTAAGATATTTAGTCTATAAGATAGTATATCTACCCGGTTGTGTTTGTTAAATTTATTTTTTTGTTATATTAAACGATAATAAAATTAGACACAAATATTAAACTAATTGAATAAAAGAAAAGATAAAAAAAATATTATGCAAGATTGCATGTATTAGAAATATTATTTGAAAATAAATATTTTTTTTATTTTAAACAATAAAATCCATCTATATAAAAGATTTAAAAAAAACTAGATAGATGAATTAGAATAATATTTTCAAAAACTAAATATACACATCACCAAAAATAATCTTTATTCAAAAAAAATTTTATATATATAGATAAACAATCACAGAAATGGTTTTAATTAAACCATAAGTTTAAAAATTATTAAATAAAAAATATTTAAATAGAATATCAATTTAAATAAAAAAGATAAAAAGAATAGACTGAATATAGTGGTTTAACTTGTTAAACATGTTCTTCGAATCATGTATGTGTTTAATAACTTTTATTATTTAACCCTTAAAAGTCCAAAAAATAGCTCAAACTTGTGGGTTGATGGCCTAGAGCGCCTTGATCGAAAAATCGAAATAGCACATCTCTAGATTAAAATACTCAATTTTCAAATTATACCAAGCCCAAAACATCATGTCAACACCTTTATAACACTCATAAATCATTACTGACAAAGAAATCATAAATAATTAGTCTTGAAAGACTAAAATGAATTATTAAAAAATAATTTTCTTATTTAAAAATAATAAAAATTTCTTTCAAAATTATTTTAATTACAAATTTATTTTTATTTTAGTTATTATCTCAATTTTTATTTTAAAATATTAATCAAACAATTATTTATCCAATAAACATGATTATTTATAAATTTGTTTTTGAGACACTAACTAACATAATTTAAAGGACAAGATTTCCATGTTCCCTTAGGTTACGAAACGAGGGAGACACAATTATGACTTTACCAGAAGTTGTGGTTCATGTGATGGATGATTCAAACATTTTCATCTGTCTCTGTCTTTTGCATCATTTGGGAGTTAGTGCTGTAACAGTTATTATTTAAAAGTATATAAAAAATATTATTTTTTAGTTTCTTAAAAATTACTTTTTATATAAATACATTAAAACAATCTAAAATTATTAAAAACAAGAAAAACCATAAAACACGATTTCTAATATATATATAAAAAAAAAAAACCACTAGTCGTCAAGTCATTTTCTATGCTCATATCGGACATACAATGACGCCACTTGATTTAAACAGCAATAGCAATTTGGCCCACATCATGAATATTCTAAATCCACTGTGGACCCAAAATCCTTTTATGAAAAAAATTAATAAATGATTTGAAAGTGAAAATCACAAGGACGTTTGATCTTATCTTCAGCTTGTAGTTTAAAACTATGAATTTCTGCTTAATCCATGACCATTAGAGAACAAGGTTGTCAATACCGTTCCGGATGCTTTTTTGATTTTGGAGCATTTCGGCTTGCCATTTCGGGGTTGTACTGCTCATATATAATTAATTAATTATATATATATATATATATATATATAAAAATAAATAATTAAAGTATTAATTTAACAAGCATAATTAAAATTCAAGATAAATTAACTTTAAATTATACAATATAAACATAAAGTCAAACAAACATAATCTTAAAATTGAAAACACAATCACAAGTTAATCAAAATAAGGAGGATTTTAAAGCCGAAATGGCACACCCGGAACAGTATCAGAGGCGTTACATGCGGAATTTGACTGTATTTTTCGAACGGACCGGAATTAAAAGCTGAGGCTGAAAATGGCGTTGTTTTGTCTTGGTTTTTTTAATGGTACGGAACGTTCCAGTCAGAATGGAACGATATTGACAACCCAGAGAGAGAGAGAGAGAGAGAGAGAGAGAGAGAGAGAGAGAGAGAGAGAGAGAGACGAGAGAGAGACCATTTATCATCATCACCATTATTTCCTATTAATTATCCTGCATATATTTACAGGTAGAAAGGAAAACAACTGGTTTAAATCACCGTCTATATTTTATATATTTTATAGTAATGTTTTGAGTTTGGATGATATTATTTTTTAAAATATTTTTTGTTTAAAAATATATTAAATAATATTTTTTATTTTAAAAAAATTATTTTTGATATTAGTATATGAAAATAATTAAAAACATCAAAACTATTTAATTTAAAATAAAAAATAAAAATAATTATTTAAAAAAAATACTTTTGAAATATATTGTCAAACAGAGTCTACGCTAGACTAGAAGTTTAACTTCAAAGTGGTGAAAATATTAAAAAATATTGGTTAAAAATGGTAAATATAAGGGTAGTTGCAAGAACAAAAAAAATGATTTCAAAGAAAAATAGTGTAGATTACTAACTTTATTTATTTTCACGTGTATCTTAAATAGAATAATTCAATTATATGGTTTAAGATTTTATTTAAAATACAAGAATTATAAATTGGATTCAAATCGCAATGAATTGAATCCAATTCAACATGTGATTTGATTACAACCATGTTCTTAAGATAGTTTATCAATGATGGTTGAATATAAAATATATTAAAATTAATTTTCTAAAAAATATAACAAGATACTATATATGTTAATTTTAATTCTATTATCTAGTTGCTTTAATAAATTGTATTTACATATTTGCTACATAGTTTATTTCAAGTTTGACTCCTTTCGGCTTGTTCCAGGCTGGTGAAAAAAACTTTCTTACGACCACTTTAACACCTATCAATGAGCTGTTCCAAATTCCCAAAAAACAATTTATTTTAATAGTATTTATTATTTAAAGCTTTGGCGTTTATGATCCCAAGCAGAGAAATATTGACGGACTGTCTGTGAGCTTGGTTTTGAAATTGTTTTTTTTTATTAATAAATATATTAAAATAATATTTTTTATTTTTTTAAAAATTAATTTATATTAAATTAATTTAAAAATATCAAAAAAAATATAATTCATATTAAAAAAATAAAAATTTATATTTTTTTCAAAAATACTTTAAAAATATAGTGAGAAATGAAGTATAAATCAGTGATTTGCCGTTGGAGCTATGATCTAAATTAATTCTCTTAAAAGAGAAACAAATGTAAATATTTTACGGGGGAAAAAAAAGAAAAAAAAATAAGAATATTATATTTCACTTTAAATTTTTTTGCTTTACTTTTTGCATTAATTAAAAAAAATAAGAGTTTTCATTTTCATTTTGGTTGGCAAGTCAACAACGCTAGCTAAATAAATAGCTTTGATATGATTGAAGTCACATAATCTTTTTTTTTTTTTAATATTAGTATAATTGAGATGGGAATTTAAAATCTCTAATTTTAAATTAATGTATTTATTTATAAATGTTTGGTTGCTTTTATTTTAAATTTTAAAATCATCAAATATTTATTTCTTATCTATTTGTTAATCAATTAGAGGCTTCTATCAAGATTTTCCACAATTATCAGAGAAATAGTAACAAAAATTAGCAACATTAAAAATTTCTCAAGAAAGGACCCCATCCAAGTCATCCCGCAATCAACGTCTAATAAACGACAATCAAAGCTAAGAAAGTCAAGTAGCCCACTTGATCTTTGCTACGTGTTTTTCATGCGTTGGATCCCACGTTATTACCCTTAACATTTAGTAGAGCCTCCAGCAAGAAATTTGCCATCGCTTCTCTTTCTTTCTTTAGAATCTCTCTCTCTCCCTGCTAGCCAGCAAAGCAGCTATCTTTATTCTTTACTCGTTAACAGAAAGAAAACACACAAATCTTAGCTTGCCCTAGCTTCTTCTTCGTCTATATATACCTCTAGATTCTCTCCTAAAAGGTTATTCTTTTCTTGCAGTAGTTGTCTTCTCTCCTTCTCTTCATCTCTAGACATGGGTGATTTTGAGAACAGGGTGAAGGAGAGAGCCAAGGAGCTCAAGTTTTACTTAAAGAAAGGAGTCAAGATCGTGGGAGATTCATGCAAGAAAGGATGGTATAAGGTCAAGAACATGAAGAAACGCTGATTGATGCTGTTATGAATACTATTACCAACAAAACCCATCTTGGATCTCATTGCCCTCTACATGTTTGAAAGAAGATCTCATGTGGGTGTTATTTTGTCTGTTCTTGTGATGCTTAAAACACTATAGGGCTTGCTTTTTCTTAATTAGTTTTGTTTTTGGGTTGGTCCTTGATGTTTCTCTGTTCATGTTTGTCTCAGATCTTGATGATTTGTTATTGGATTTATTGATGTAAATTTCTCTGTCTCTCTTCATCTTTTCTGTGGTTTTGTCTTCCTGGATGCTAGCCAGCCTGCCAAATTTCTAGTGTTCACACTTCGAGGGTGTTTTACACTGCTGAAAAGAGCTTTTAAATTAATTTTTTATTTTAAATTTTTTTTTATAATAATTTAAGGTTATTTTTATTATTTTAATGTAATATTTCATCGAAAAAAACTTTAAAAAACAATTTTAATCACTCTGAATAGTCAATTCGTAGTATTATTTGAGAGCCTCATTACAACGATAGTTCATAATATGTCATCAATCATATGATTTTAGAGCAAATTACGCTAATTAATTTATTTTAAAAGAGCCCATGCTGGATCTTTAGCTGTGTGAATGATGCTCTGAAGATTCGAAGTCTTGATCAGGAAATTGTTGAGATATGAATCGGGAAATTGAAGTTCAAGCTTCCATGGTATCTCCTACCTGTCAATTTAATGCACAAGATTCTTTTGACTTTTGTGCTAATGTTTAATTGAGTTTTTTAAGGACCGTCTCACATGGAAAGAAAAAAAAAATACAATCTTCACGTTTAAGAAAATGTTTTCCAAACTATCATAATTTCAACTTTCACTAGCTCACATGCAAAAAAATTAAAAAATTCTAGCCCATTTCTTTATTTTATTTCTAAGTATTTTTTTTTATTTAGTCAACCTTAATGATTAATTTATCTGTTATTTTTATTTTTGCAGAAAAGAAGATGTGTTTTATTTTTATTGAGTTTATTTTTGTTTGTACATTTAAAGGGTTGATTATCACTGAATTTAAAAAAAAATGAAAAAAATTGAATTTTTTTTATTTTTTTATTTTGATTTAAATTAAAATTTTGATATTTTAGATCATTTTTATATGATGTTGTCAAAAGTATTTTTTTATAAAAAAAATATTGTTTTAATATATTTTTGAATAAAAAAACACTTTCAAAAACAGATTTAATCACACTCTCAAACAAATATTAAATTGAATTGAATTCAAATATTTTAGTAAAATATCATGTTTGTAGCTTGTTAAGTGTTAAGAATTCAATTTCAAATGAAATTCAATCTCGAAAAATTCTTCAAAAATAAAGCATGGGTAGATTCTTTTTATTTTCAATTTTAAGGGGAAATCTAGGGTTTGTTTACAAGTATGACATAGGTCGTTTCCAAATTATTTTTAAATAATTATTTTTATATTAATACATCAAAATGATTCAAAAAATTAAATAACAATAATTTGAAGCTAGAAGAAATTAAGATTTTTCGGAAGCGCAATTGAATTGCAATGCTAAATTGAATCTCAATATTAAAACTAACTTTGATAAAATACCAATTTACAGTTTAGAAGTAAAAGATAAAAACATTATTAAAGAAAACTTTAACCACATAGAAATGAAATAAATGATTTAAAAATCACCTGATATCTTCTATAAAATATAAAAATAATTACATATTTTACTTTGTAATAATAACATATTATTCTATAGATATAAATCTTCTTCGCATAACTACATGAAGATCCGTGTAGAGAAACTTGTACTGTCAACCGTCTAAATCCCCAAGACTAATCAAAGCCGTCTATTATATGGCATCAGCACATCAACGGCAAGTGACAACTCTTCCGCACCTTAAAAATCACACGCTCTCTCCACAAAACATTTCCTCCCTTAAAATAAAAAAAACAAATAAACATGCACACCCTGTGCTCTTATTTTCGATCAGCTTTTGCTTCACGTTCTCTCATTTTCTCTCTATCCAAACAGCCTGCAAACAGAAACTCTCTGAATCACTGCAAAAATGATGACAATGGAGATGTTGTCAAAGGAGGATTCACTCTCGAATGCTAATATTCACCGTTTCGATTTCAATTGATGTACGGACTCGACTGTCTCAACACGGTTTCTTTTCCTATACGATTCACTAGACCTCACCAACGAATATTAACAGTTAGTGTTCACTGAACGCTAACGTTTTTCTTCTTCCGTTAGCTGCTTGTTTACTTTCGTTTTTTTCTGCAATTCGAAGTCAATATTTTTTGTGTGGATTATTTCGTGAATTTGGCAATTGTAGTTTCAGTTTGGTCAAATTCCAAGATTCTTTGAAATTTAGGTTCCTGCGTAAATTTGGAGACGTTCTTGAGGTATTCCGAGCTCTCTCTGCTGTAAAGAACTGTGCAAATACCAAGTACTCTGAAAGTTGTGGAAATTTGAAATTTTGGTAGGGGCGTTTTGGTCTTTTGATTTGTTGGCTTCCAAGAGTTGGAGGACGGAATTCAAGCGCCGAGTGTGAAATCCGAAGCCTCTGTAGGGGTATTTTTGGTCCTTTGAGCTCACTTGTTTGATTTTTAATTTTGGCGGGAACATTACGGGAATGGCGGGAAATCGTTAAGTGGGGTTGCCGAAGACAACCTCAAGTAGTTTAAGACAACCTGTGATTTCTTCAGGATTATGCTTTAAAATGAATTGTCATACTAGTGACATGCACTCCTTATGAGTTTCAAAATTTATTTCTCTTGATTTGACAATAAAATTTGTTGATTTTATTTTAAAAAGAATATTTTTGTGCAAGCAGGCATTTCATGTATACCACACTTCATGCCATATACTCTGGATGCTCAGCATTGAGTTTGAGATTGTTTGCAATCAGTCAGTCGGTCCCAAAGTGGGGAAAAGATCTAAGAAAAAGAATGGAGACAAATCTAATTCAGCAGGAAAGGATGGAACAGTGAACACTTTCTCAAACCCAACTGTATCTGTGTTCTGCCCAGAGTGCCAAGGTACCGGTGTCAACATTGAGGGAGATAAGCTTGAGAAGACACCTGCCTCTCATTCCGAGGTATGGTTTCTGTCACTCGATGGTGCCATTGAGATTTTTTTATGTTCTTTCTGTGCACTCTGCCAATAAGGTCAGCAAACTTTCCCTCCAGTTAAATGATAAATTTCTTGTCAAATATTTGTTGTGTTTTATGGCGTGAATTTGAAGGGAGGACTAATTAGATTTCATCTTTGTGGCTGCGATTAGTTTTCCATCAATAAAGACGGTTTTCTTTACAAGAAATCCTTTGGAATAATAAAACAGAGAGATTGTTGGAGAATTCTTTTTCATTGTATGATGAGCTTCTTGTTTCAGGTGTTCCAGTACCAGATGAAAGTGTGTGATGGATATAGAGGATGGATGAAAAGCCCTGAGATCTTGGATAACTGCTCAACAGGTTTTCACTTCCCTTTTAAAACTATGGGTAAACACTTCGGATAGCAGAAATAGGTTTTATCAGGTCATTTACTTTCGTTCATAGCTGTCACATAAAACAATGCATAGACCTGTTTGTCTAGCAGGGTGAATACATGCAATGAATTGGTATGGAAAGCCGATCGTGGATTCACATCTAAATGTTGAATTGTTTTGTCTTTTTGGTGCCAGTTTGTTCTTGAATGAGGAATTATTATCATCGTATCTCGAATTTTAATGGATCAGCCTCCATTGCATGAAGTTTTGAAGCTTGGTGTCTCTTAATGATCTTCTTAACAAGGCTGAATCATATCTTTGTTGGAAATCATATCACTCCTGGATTGATGTAAATAATTAGTTTACTTTTTTGCTCCTGCTGGCTACGAATCAAGTATCTGTGCTTACATTAACAAATACCTGGTGTCACTTTGTTATCAAATCACTTGGCCATTCCATAAAAAACTGCTTCAAAAAACAATGACCTCACCCTACCTCTAATGAGCTCAAAGCTTGCGTCATGGATTTGCCGGATCGAACTCCAAAATGATGCCTTTGTTGGAAATTGTCGGAGCATAGAGTTGCTCATAAATTATTAAAAAAAAACATAAATAAAAACTATTCCACTCAGAACGAACTTTGTAGCTATGTATTTTGTATGTGTATATATAATTTAAAGTCAATGGTTTTACGTTTATGTAGATGTGACAGTTTACCTGTGCAGGTAAAAACTATTACAATTATTCTCTCTTCACTGAAATGACCAGCCGGCTCGTCAGAACCCGTCATATTTAAGTGAAGAAAGTCTTCCCCAGATTACCATTCGGCCGAAAAGAAGGTACAGCCATTTGCCGGCAAGGTTATCCCAGAAAACTTTACCTGTACCAAATCCCAGTTGACAAACCGGCCCATCTTGCAAGGTCATTTTGCAGCACAATTGTTTTCCTACAATAAATGGCGAGCTCAAAGAGATGCAAGAATCTCACATGCTTTTTATTTTTTCTCGCGCTGGTTCTAACATTTGCTCAGGCTAGGCCTCTCCCGCACATGAATGTTTCAGGATTCCAAGCTCAGAACTCATCATACGAGTCAACTCTTCGACGATCGATGGCATTTGCTAAAGTCTCTGCTGATTCTAAGAGGTTAGTTATGAATTAAGAGAGGTTTGTATCGACGTCTTTGATTATACATTTTCTCTGCGTATCTTCTTTTTTTCATGGTGGATGTATGCAAACAAATTATTCATGGATTGTGCTATCGATTTCTTAAACTGTCTAAGCTGGCAGTAGCTAGTGTTCTTCTTCATGAAAGCTAGAGAAAATGCAGTAGCTAGTGTTCTTCTTCATGGAAGCTAGAGAAAATGTCAGGCAGATCCTTTACAAACCGTTAGATTTAGAGCTCGAATGAACAATCTTTGTCCTACTTGGTTAGAGTGACAAAAAAAAAGCACCATAGATTTTAGGAGATGGTTCAAATTTGAGAGATGCCCGGTTAATGATAGGATTTTAAAGAAAGATACTCGGATTGTTAACTTGTTTGAAATTCAATAACATAGATAATCTAATATAATATAAATCATAGGCAACAATAGCAAATAAATCAATAAAAAAAACATTTTTTCCATTAATTAACAAAAACAAATAAGCTATCAATATTCTAAAATATTACTGGAGATTCATTATGGACATCATCCACCACCAAAAAAGTTTGCTGAAACGATTAAAATTCTGGTGCACTACATGATGACAGCATAAAAAAATGACATGAACCACTATAGCAACGTCTTAGAAAAAAAAATCAAAGGGAAGTAAGCGTCCATCTGTGTTCCTTCAATTAGTTCTATTTAATCCAAGAATAAGATTTATTTTAAAAAATATATTTAACAACAAACAACATATAAAAACACCAAAGATAACCCCAATCAAATAAAGAATAAAACAACGGATGTAGAAAACAAAACCCAATATCAAATTAAATAAATATTAAAGAATAAAATTGAAAAACATTAATTTAAAAAATTATTAGAAAAACCAAAGCAACTCTTGGTGAACCTCTAAAAGCTGGTTAATTTTCAAAACTTTCAACTTGTAAAATTCTAGACACGGGCTATCCCAGACTCATATAAGTTGAGCATGCTCTGACTCAAACTTGACACTTGCAAAGTATATCTCAAGTTTTTTATCATTACATCACGTCTCTTGAAGAATTCTGTATCATAATACTCAACCTTGCTTCAAATTACCTCTTCAAAAAATTTATTAGCAATTTTCATGGGGGTAAAATTTTAATTTATTCATTTACACTCTTACATGATCTCTTTTAAGTTTGTAATTTTATTCATTTTAACCCTCTACTAGAATTTTAATCATGCCAACAATGCAGAAATACTATTAAAATGAGGTGCTCCCTTTTTATTTTGCAGCATATTGCCTAGAAGTTAACATGCAAAACCTTTTCACATAAGAAGATTTTAATCATAGCATGTTATTTTCATTGAATAAAAAACATTAACAAATTAACAAAATATGTTTTTTTTCTTACTATCATATAAATTAAAAAAAAATATATACTTTGAAAAACAAGTTAAATCTACATAATAAGCTCATTTTAAATCCCTGTTTGAAAGTCCATACTATAAAGGTTGATTAAAATTTAATTTTTTATTTAAAATTATTTTTTATATATATTTTTGTATTGTTTTGATATGTCAATATCAAGAACAAAATGTAAAAATATATTGTTTTTTACTAGAGTTGACTTAATTCAATTATATATATATAATAACAATTAATCATTGTTATTGTTTTCAAAAAGTTAAAAATAAAAGCTTTGCTAGCCTTCTTTAAATCTATAGTTATCGTACATGGCCCTGGATCTTATTTCAAAATAACATTTTTTTTTTAATTTTTAAATAAATCCTACATTGTTTTGGTCATAATTTTTTAAAAACATAAATGACACACTTTGAACAGCAATATTTTTTTTTATTAGAGTTGACTTCATTCAATTATATGTATATATATATATAATAAATGTATGTATATATATATATATATGTATATCTATATAATAACAATTAATCATTGCGTGCGTGTGTGTATATATATTGTTTAATTTAGTCCTGGAATCAATTATCATATATTTGAAATTCATTCCTAACCCCTAAAATTGAATTTTTCTGATATTTAATTCTAAATTTTCTAAAATCGACTCCTACTCTGTAAAATTAACCCTTGCCCTCTTAAATTGAGTTTCTATATCTTTTTTTATATCAATTATGTCTTGTCACTTTGAATTTTACCACCAAAAAAGTATATTCTTTCCATCTACAATTTTGTTCCAATTGTTTGAAAATTAAGGGAGTGAGATTTGGAAATAATTTATTTTGCTCGCTTGATTCCTGGTCCACATTAGTGGGAGATTTCTAGCAGTTTTTGCAGGGTAGAAAACGTGTTCATGGGAGCTCGCCTTCATTTCCTGATAACATTTAAAGCAGCGGCTGTTCTTATCAAGAAAGCAATCGTTTTATGCCACTATCAAAAGGGAGATAGTGGAAAATTGTGGATCGCACTTTTGATTATATATAATAGTTGTTTTTTAAAGTGTTTTTTATTCAAAAATATATTAAAATTGTAAAAAAAATTATTTTTCGACATCATCAAATCTAAATAATCTAAAAACACTAAATTTTATTAATTTAAACTTAAAAATAAAAATAAAATAAAAAAATATTTTTTTTTAAAAACATTTTCAAAAAACACTCACAAACACCCCCGAACATATTTTCAATCCTTGATCTCTAAGATCCATCACATATAGAAATAAAGCTAACAAGGCTGAGTTCATGCAATATTGTGGTTACTTTTCTTTCAAGTAAACTGGCTCTCTTTTTTCCTTAACGTTTTTTGATGGAAATGAGACAGAAAATCTCAGTGATAGCTTTCAGGGCTCAAATTCTGGGAGATCCCTCTGGAGAAATGAACTCGTGGGAAATGAATCATTACATGATATTCGGAGGAAATCAAATATTTGGAATCATTCCAGATGCGATTGGAAATATCAAAATATAGTTGTGATAGACATGGAATTACGATGACATGTGATTTTAAATCGTCTGTCACAACTATAGATAAAAATATATTCAGAAAGATAGCCTAAAAAAACAGTAAATTTTCTAATTTAGATAGGGGTTTTTTAAAAGACCTTGTAATTAGAACAATGAGTTTAGAGTTGATCACACGAACCCTTTTCCTCATTAAAACTCACGTGTATTACATTGCAGTTTTCCATTTCCACAGGTTGCGTTGAGCTTCGAAGCAAATCAATTGACAGGCATCCTACCTAGTTCTATTGGTTATTTGTATCTTAATACAAACAAAATCCCAGGAAGTATCCCATCTTCTATATATAGGAAATATGTTGATTATTTATCACTCAACAATTTACAAGGAAGCATCCCATCGAGTTCTGGAAATTACCAGAACTTTGTTTGCTTCGGCTCTCTCTCACAACAAGTTGAGCGATCCTATACCCAAAGAAATCACAAGTATTACATCATTGTAGTTAAAGCTGACAGAAAACATATTATCAGGAGAGATTCCCCGTGGTATATTGGCAGCTGCACAAGTTTGAAGTTTTTTTATTTGAGGGAGAATGTTTTCGAAGGGTTCATTCCCAAGTCTCTGAATTCTCCGAGAACACTTTACTCTCTTGATCTCAAATCCCAAAGCTCCTGGAAGACTTTTAGCTGTTAGAGAGTTTGAATCTGTCATTTGAATCTCACTGATCAGAGTTTACTGATGTGGCCAATGCGCTCGACCAATTGCACCATCACTGAGAAATTGTATTGACAGTGAAGAGAGAAATTTGACAGAAGAAAATAGTTAAATTGTATTAAATTGAGAAGGGATTACAAGGCTATTTATACAATTGGTTTCAACGGCTATTTAATAGGAAACAGAGTCCAATATAAAACAGGATTTTTATATTTCCTAATCTATACAGTGAGTAGTTTGTGAGCTTTTCTTCTTCTTCTGCAGATAATCTTTTCAACAATCACGGCCACACGCCGATCGCTCATCGTGATCCGAAGCCGAGCAATGTTCTGTTAGATGCTGACATGACTGCTAGTGTTGGAGACTTCGGGGAGGAAGGCTTCATCCAGAAGTTTTTCCGGTCAATTATCCTCTGATCAGACCATTGGCCATGCAGCACCAGGTAAGATTACGAGAATTTCGTTGCTTTTGACTGTTTCAATTTTTTAGTATGTCATCCGGTTCCACCTGTTTGTTTTAGC
Organism: Salix viminalis; assembly: GCA_029228465.1. Classification (NCBI taxonomy): domain Eukaryota; kingdom Viridiplantae; phylum Streptophyta; class Magnoliopsida; order Malpighiales; family Salicaceae; genus Salix; species Salix viminalis. The sequence goes on from CM055444.1 coordinate 1,266,995, forward strand.
GTTTTTTTTTTGTAACTTCTAATTAAGTTTTTTTTTATTTCATCATTTTAATATTAAAATAATTTTTATAAAATATTATCCTGGTATATTTTTTATTATTAAATTATTTTGAGAGCAGAAATAAATTTAATAAATAAATAAATATTATTCTAATATATTTTTAAATAATATATTCTTTTTAAAAAAAAACAGTTATCACGACAACGTCAAACAGGCTGGAGATTGAAAATGAGAGGAAAAGATCAAATCGTAAGGCTATCAGCATCAACATCATGTCACTTCAACTTTATTGGAATTAGCAGGGAAATTAATGATCATTTTTTCATAGGTCAAATCAAACAGTGTTTATATATATAATTTATTTGCTAATGCGAAAGCTAGATGTGTTTATAAAAAAAAACAATTAATTAACAAATAAATAAAATAATATTATTTTAAATAAAATAGATGGTTACATCTATAGTTATTATATATCGCTCCAGGTATGATTTGGTCCAAGAGTTCTGTGCCAGTGTAAGGTGGAGTATATCTTGAAATAACATCTTTTTTTAAGTCTTTTTTTTTTAATAACTCAACCTACATCATACAAAATTTAAAAATAAAATAAAATTGTTTTAAATCAATAAAAATAGTAATAATTAGAGTTGACCCCTAAACTTTCCAGGCTACTAATGGTCCAGGTTTCCAAAACTCATCTTCCTAGTGTACTATTGACCTCCTTTTTTAAATCAAGGTGTATGTAAGCAACAATTGGCTAGAAGCAGACACAAACTCCATTCAAAGCTGGCTGCCTACCTTGGAGTTTATTAAGGGGGGAAGTAACCCATTTTCAATGGTGGTGGCCGTGACCTCTTTTAGATCTGTTTTAAATTAAATTGTTTTTTTTAAAAATATTTTTTTTGAAAAAATAAATAATATTATTTGAATATATTTATAAACAAAAAATACTTTAAAAATAATATCAATAGAAATCCCAATCCCAATCAACTACTTACTTAACTCCTTCCCTTGCTTGAAGCTGGAGGAGTCAAACATGATCGACTCACAGTTTCACATGGCCGAGCTGACTCTTTTTCTTTGACTTTTCTTCACTAATTCCACCACCTGTAGACACGACAGCCAGCTTTTTACCCTTATAATATTAAGAACATGGATTTTGACGTGGTATATTTAAGAGAATCATTTGCTCCATCTTGAAAAATGTAATTTTATTAAGAGAAACAACATTGTTTTCACATTTTATTTTTTTTAAAATTTAAATACATCAAAATAATAATAATAATAATAATAATAATAATAATAATAATAATAATAATAATGTCAATTTTATAGTTTCGGAAACCTTATCCTTTGATGCAATCAAGGCACCGTATACTACTTAATTCAAAGAGACGTGACTCCCACTACAAATTAACTCGTGGAAAGTGACAACTCAGACATCCACTACCGGTGCTACCCACCTAGATAAGAACATAATCATAATTGCATGCCAACCTCCATCCATTGCAAGGATTTCTTCATGCAGAGAAAGGAGCTCCTTAGCTTATGTGGGCTGAGCTCAGATTCAAGCTGTATTCTATAAATTGCCTGTTAATGGGAGAAAAATCTCCACTTAAATACCACATCATGCTGTATTTGAAACCTAAATAAACTCTGAAAACCATGATTTTTCCCTTCTTTTTCCTCTTTTTAACGTTTGACATCCCCTCTTTATATCATCATCGTTAGGTCATTTACATGAACGATATGTTAGAGAATAATATAAATTATATTCTGAGATCTCATTCAATAATTTAAGTTTTTAGATAAGATAGTTCATTAACATGGTATCAGAGACTTTTTGACTCAGCGATCACGAGTTCGAACTTCACCACCTTCATTCTATTGATAAAAATTAAGCACAAGATAGTATTAGTCTTTGTGTAAGTTTCAAGCTCAAAATTTTTTTTATTTAAAAGATGTGTTAAAGAATAATAAAAAATATATTATGAGATTATCATTTAATAAATTATACTTTTAAATAAGATTGTTTCACGATAAATTTCTATTTAACCTTCTTAGTTTTGAAATCAGATGATAACGAAAAGCTAAGAGTCAAAAACCTTGATGTTGGGGTGACAACTATAAAGCAAGGAGTCTTGATATCATTAGGCTACTTGCTTATCGAAAAGATGGTAGAACGTTATCGTCGTTTGAAGGTACCTTTAATTAGATTCGATTCCTTTCCACTGAGTGGAGGAGATAAGATTTTCAAGAGACTCTAACCTACAAATATTCTTTGTATTTGGTATACGAGGATATATATTGAAGATTTCTTTGATATGAAAGTAAGAGAATAAAAAACAATATTCTTTATAATTTTTCATCTACTACAACTTTTGAGATAGAGGTAAGTTGTTTCAAAGGGTTAGCTTTCACCCAAAAAAAATAAGAAAGATAAGCTTGAAGATAATAAAGAAATATATAAGAAAACATTTTAGAATTGTTTTTCTTATAAATGAAAATATAATTATTAAGGTATTTAATAGAGAAAGGTGTTGGACTTTGTACACTTTTTTTTTTTCATTTTTTAAAAACTTTCATTTTTCATTTCTCTTTACTCCACTTTCTTACCTTTGGACCCATAAATATAAATTATTTAATATTTATCGTAATATCTATTAATAATCCTCGTAATTTTCTCCCAAGTAAAAGAGCAAAGTAAGAGAGCAATCCAAGTCTTCGATCATCTGGCCAAAACACAAGGAATAACAAGATTTTTCATCAAGTTACAGGATAAAGGACTCATAACTACATAAATGGCAGCACGGGATATGCAGCATGTCTTGGTATCTAGCACATCCAGCTGATTCTGTATAATCTTGACAGGCAAACGAGATCAGAACAACGTTCATCTCTGGTCAGAACGAGAGAAGACATAAAAATACACAGCAAAAGAGGAAGAAGCTGATTCTGCTGAGAGACCTATCAGCCTGCATTACATGCCTTCTCACTCTTGGGCTACTACTTGCTGCGAGATGATACGAATCTGGGTATCTCTGCATGTTGGTAATCGAGTTACCAAAAACCCTCGCGTAGATCATTTCGCCGAACATCCCAACCACTGGATCAGCGGTGTTTATTGCGGTGCCTCCTGGCTGGGAATAGTAGAGCTGTGATTGATGTGGATAATTATGTCGATGGTGAATTTGCTGAATTGGGCGTGGACTTTCTGTGGCGAGAGGTGTTCTCGGCGAGTCAAATCCACAGGCAAGACCAGGAGGTCTTTGTGGGATGATTATACCGAGATTTGGTGCTTTTCTGTCGGAGGGTTTTGTGGTTCGGCCCCTGCCAAAGAGAGGAACAATGGTGGATTGGGAAACTTCGGATTTGCAGACAGGACATTTCTGCTGTGGCTGCTGTTCTTGGTTTTCAGCAGAGATGATCTGGGAGTGAAGCCATTTGTATATGCAGGGCCAGCAGTAGAGGTGACCACAGAGGGTAACCACTGGATCCTGCACGGGAGTCTAGGCAAATATTGCAATCAAAACCATTAGAGGGGCTATCATCAGAATCCATGGCTGTCTTAAGAATAGCTTTCCACTTCAGCAATGATGGCTTATCTTCTCTGTTATAGTCATTCTGAGCCACGGTTTCTTCCGGGTACTGCTCGGTGGCCATGGTGTCCGTTCACGTCGGGGGCTTTTCTGCTGCCTCGGATCTGAAATTATTCCAAAGAAACAGTATTAGACATGAATCATTGGATCAAAATCACTCGAAGCATGTATGCTCTCTTTTTTAGCGTTAAATAAACTGAATTTATGAATGGCAAGTAGCATAAAATGGATCGAGCTTGAATTTCACTCTAAAAACTAAAACGATTACTTCTGCAAAGTCATCAGAAACATAGGATCGAAGAGTCAGCTTTTTAAAGACCTATGAGGAAAGGAGGAGGCACTGATTTTCTAGATTGCAAGCCTGGATGAGATATATATACACATAACAGTTCCTGTAGGTGAGAATTAGGCCAACAAATCATCTAAGAATTAACCCCATGATGAAAACTGTCTTTTCTCAAGAAGATCAACCACTTCTATTGACTAGTCATTGAAGTTTTGCTCGAGGACATTTTGAAATTTTCAACTAGCTTTCATTTTCCTGGAGAATTCAAGGATTGTCATCCTGACAACATGCTCGTGGATATATATAACCATGAGTTGACCAGAAGATTCATTTGATGAATACTTGCACGAAACCTTCTTCAAGAATAACTTCAGTAAAAAAACCAATATTATATGAGATGAGACTTTATATCACTCGTCATATTGTATCATCCTTGATTATACAACAGTGGACGACGATATAGTAAAGAATCCCATCTTTCAGCACTGAGCAAGGCACCAGATCCATGATCACATGCTCATCTCTACTCTTATCCATCGAACTACTTTTGCTTTACCTGTACCTAGATCCTGAATCAACTACTCCTCCACTCATTTCCATTAACAGTAAATTTAGTCAGATAATACTTAGCTAGCAAAGTAATTTTACAGCCATTGAAAACCAAGTTTGTAAGGACAAAAAAAAACAAGAAGAAGAAGAAGATGAACAGCTTCACCAAAGTGGGACACAGCTCATTTCCCAAAGACAGCATCTGGCCCAGACCATGTCTAACGACAGACAGAGCCCTAGGAAACCATAATTCTTTTAAAGAAAAAAAAAAACAGCTGCAGATGTACATGGTTTTCCAACTGCGAACAAAAACTTGTCTAGGTGCAGCCACAAAAACACAAAACTTCCCCAGCCTTTTTCAGATTCCACAGCCACTTTGTCAGCACCGGACGATAGGAAAAGAGCGAAGAGGATAAGAAGGAGGGTAGCAAACAAGAAACAAAACTGATACCACCCTGGAAAAAGTTTAAGTTTCGATCCCTTGGTAATCACAAAACTTCTAGCTTCAAATGAATTGATGATTCTTCCATCCCATTAAAAAAGCTAATCCCAAGAAAACTAACAGGGGTGGGGTGATCCAGTCCTCAAGCCTGAAAACAAAATCTTCTTATGAAACCAATTGCTTCAAGTGATTCCTTTCTAAACAGACTAACATTAACAATTCAAGAATCACTTCCCTCCTTGGAATTAAAAACTTATCCTGAAACACAGTTTCATCAATCATGACACACATTAAAAACAGCAGCACCTCAATCTTCACATTGTAGAAGCCAAAAACAGCAACAAACCAAGTTTAAGAACGAGTCCCTTAAGAAAATGGACCCACAAAAACAAGAATTCACTCATGAAAACAAATCAAAGATCCAAATTTTCTTTGTAAGGACAGAAAAATGCAGAGCAAAACAAGAGACAGACAAAGACATTAAAAATAACAAAGAAAGAAAGAACATATACCAAGAATTGTCAAATCTGGTTCTGTTTAATGAAGAAACAAACACTTGGTTCTTTGGAAAAAAAGACTTCGAGTTTCTTAATTGATCAAACAAAGCTATTATGGATCAATAAGGAAAATGAAAAAGAACACGATTTTCTTCAAGAACAGAGAGAGGGTTATATCAACGGATAGAGCAAAAAGATGAGCTGTAAAGGGCCTAAGGAAGTTATGGAGCAACGGCTGTTATTGAGAGGGAGGGATAACGTTGGTGATGACAGAGTGGGAAAGAGAGGTAGCAAAACAGACAAGTACATAGAGAGAAGCCTCACGAAAGTGTTAACCGGATATATTTCATATCCGATTACTTATGTTCAAATGTACGAATAAACAATTAAAATTATGCTAAATTGCGAAAATTAAACAATTAAACAATTAAAATTTGATTTACAAATTATCAAAATGTTTTTTTTTTTAAATATTGTGTTTAAATAATATCTCACATGTATATATTGGAGACATATTTTATCATTAACTTCGAAATTCCGTACAATAATTGAGATTCCGAACACTACAATTACAAAAAAAAATAAAAAATCTTTATTTTTTAATACTGTGTGATAAGGAAGTTATGTGTAGTCTATGTGACATGACAACTACAGCTGGTTCATAGTTTTGACATACCACCAACTAGCTACATATTTGATAATTGCTATTTAATTTATTTATTTATTATCTTGTGCAACTAATTAAATCTTGATTTGCCTCACTAACCCTAAGGTTAGAAATTGTGAAGGGACAAAAACTATTTATTAGTTTGCTATAAAACCATATAAATTATTATCTAGAGTAAATTTCAAGTTTAAGGAAATTCTATTTAGGAGTTATGTGTGAGAATAATATAATATTATTTATTGGGATTATATTGATAAAATTAAGTATAAGGTAGAGGTGGGTGTGGGTGAGTTTTAAATCTATTTTTTTAATTATTAAAAAATAATATAAAACCATTTATAGATCTTACCTAATATTTAAAATATTTTTATAACTCAATAAGGTAGATGAACCATAAAGGTCCAACATCTTATTAAAGAATTTAGAATTCAATTCACTTGAGAAAGAGAATCATTCAATACAAGACTCAACCATCAAATAAAATAAAGTGTTTGAAGATGTCTTATAAGTTTCCTCCATATTTAAAAAAATATTTAATTGTACCAAAAATATCTTTTATATTTTTAAGGGATTATTATTATTATTATTATTTTATAAAATTGCAATAAATTACAATTTAGATATGCTATAAATGTTTTATTTAATCTTCGTCAAAAATGGATATTTTCACATAAACGAGAGATTTGGACTGAGCCTTGACATAAAATCTGATTTCCTTGTTATTAAATTGACACTCATAGCTTATTTATTTTTGTTTTTAAAAGTTATTTTTTAAAAAAATTATATATTTTTAATATTTTCAGATCATTTGAATTTGTTAGTATCAAAATATATATATTATTACAATGCATTTCAAAATAAAAAAGTAATTTAAAAAACAATCTTTGTCACACTATCAAATATATTCATAAATAGTGTAGTTGATATATAATATCTTTATAAAAGTCTTTTTCAATTAAAAATATATTCAAACAATATTTTTTTTTAGTTTTAATTTTAATACTAACATATTAAAACTAAAAAAAAGTAAAATTAATTTGATTAGAGAAAAAAACACTTTAAAAAGAGAAAACAAATGCACCATAAATCTTATTCAATAATAATAATAATAATATTGTTATTATTATGACAGCAACCACCACTTTTGTCCTCACTTCTTAAAAGTATTTTTTTTGTTTTTATATATTGTCACCATCACCCTCACCATCATGTTATATCACCACCTTTTTATCATCATGTTTTATCATCATGTTTTAAATTACACCCAGTTATATTTTTTTTAGGTCAGGCTTTATAATATTATAATTAGTGAATTAACTTCTTTTGTTTTGGAAACTTATACGGATATAAACATAATTATATGTAAAAAAAAGATTTCAGTATATCATCATCACTTAATATGATTAGAATTATTTATTAATAAATAAAAAAATCATTATTAATTTTAAAATTGTTATAAACTGAAATTGACAAAAGAGTTAATGAAGTTTGGGTCACAAAGAGCAAGCCAAACCTAATCGCTGACCAGATTAGATAAATTAAGTTCAGATTTAAATAAGTGACAAATCACCTCAAACATGTAATAATATAAATTTCAGACTTATATAAATGACACGTCACCTTAAACACATAACATAAAATTAAGGCAAGTCATGAGTATCACTCAGCAGTGTTGTTAACATGGGCATAAAAAGCACATTTAAACATCATGTTATTTTTAATTAAAGCAAGACACAAGAATAAGAGAGGTTAAGAGCGTTATGCTTTTGTTTTTAGATCATTTTAATATATTAATATCATAAATTATTTAAAATATATATATTTTGTTAGTACTATAGAATCCATCAGCAGAATGTTCCCATCTTTTCTAATCTTCCTTGCTTGAATTCATGTTTACTAACGGCAACGAAATACGTAATTTTGTTAGTTTTATCTCCTCAAAAGGCATAAGTGGCATTGTCCGGTTTCCATGCATTTAAACTAGCAATTAGTAAAGTTACATTTTTCATGAAACAATTTAATAATTTCAATAAATTATCTTACCTAAAAATTTAGGATGTTAGGTGAGATTACGTTGTTAGATGAGACTCCGAGATATGACTTATATTATTCTCTAACATACGCCCTCAAGTAAAAACTCTTTGGGTTTAAAACTTGCACACAGGTCTATACTACCTTGTGTTTAATTTTTATCTAATAGAATACGGGTGGTTAGATTCAAACTCATAACTGTTGGGCCAATAAAACTCTGATATTATGTCAAGAAACCATATTATCTAAAAATTTAAGTCGTTAGGTAATATTTCAAGATATGATGTATATTATTCTTTAACAAATAGAATATAAAATCAATTAAACCCTAGCACACACGTAAAAAAAAGGTGAAAATTTCACAACAACAACAACGATAATCCCATTTGGAAAGACAATCACCGAATATGAAATTTGCTAAAATCAAAATGAAAGCATAGATTCAATAGATATTCCAGAGCCGGCACAATCAAGACTTGCAACCCAAACCTCATTATCATAGGCTATATAATAGGGTGTGTTTGTGTGTATTTATCGTGTCTCCTTCCAGAAGAATATTTTTTTTTAGCTATATATATATATATATTATAAAAAAAAATGATAGATCGGACAAGGAGATGATACATGAGAGAAAAAAATGAATTAATGTCTTAAAAAATATAGTGATTATTTATTGTACTGGTAGCAATCATGCAATAAAATAATCACTTCTACATAAAAGATTTTTCTTAACAAATGCTATTTTTCCTTAAATGTGAAATTCCAGAGGAAAACCGTGGAAAATCACAGCATGAAATTCTAATCTATTGTCTTTGTCAGCTCGACTGAGACTCGGCAGAATTGAACCGGAGAGAAAATGACATTCATTACTATAATAGTATAATTAATTAATTGTTGGATTCATAATAGATTTTTTATTAATACACGGACAGAAAACATTTGTCGGTAAAATCATTATTATTAATAATTTAGTTTCCAACTCTATCGGTAATGTCTTTACCACTAAAAATACCAATTATAATTATTCTAATAAAAATTAATTTAAAATAATTTTTTAAATTAATTCTTTCTTTTTTCTCTTTATCGCTATCCCTATGCGTATAATTATTTCTTTTTTCTCATGATTATTTTTCAAAATACGGTCAAAACATGGAATGACAAGGTTATATTTTATTTAATCATGATGTTTTGAGACCTTGACTGACCAAGTCACCCCATCTCGTTCATCATCCACCCTTCATTTCTAGCGGACCACGCTGCCTAATGAGACAAGAGATCCAGCATGCTAGTTGGTGGATTGTTCGGTGTCAGCGTCATGCACGTAAGTGGATGGACATGAAATGGAAGCATATCTCGGCTGAGCTTCGAAGATTAGATTAGCTGTCTGGTATAGTTTTATCGCCAAGGAATTTTCTCCCAGGAAAGATTTCGTTGGCAACACAATCCTTTGTTTTTTCCCACTCTGTATTGTGTTGAAAGTAAGTTTCAATCGCCACTCAAACAACCTGTTTGGCTGTGCGATCCAACCTGTTTTTGGCTGAAATTTGAATTTTTTTTTGCATTTTAAATGAATATGTTTTGGTGTTTTTAGATTATTTTAATATGTTGATGTCAAAAATAATTTTAAAAAAATAAAAAATATCATTTTGATACATTTCAGTATAAAAAACATTTTCAAAAACTACTGCAACCGCGTTTCCAAACAGGTTTAAAGTGAACCCGATGGGTTCCATTACCCATTCATCGCGTTATCTAGCTGGTCTAACCTATCAAATCAAGAAAGAAAATCTCCACTCAAAAAGGAAGAGAAAGCAGAATGGCCCAGAAAAATGATGCTCAACTTTGAATTTTCAAGCAGCTACACGAGCCCGTTTGTCATTACGGTTGAACTGTTGTTTTGCTGAAATTTAATTTTTTATTTATTTTAAATAAATATATTTTAGTGTTTTTAGATTATTTTGATATGCTGATGTCAAAAATGATTATTAAAAAAATAAAAAAAATATCAATTTAATGTATTTCGACACGAAAAAAACTTTAAAAAGCTACCGCAACCGCTCTCCCGAACCATCATGATTTCCAACTTCAGTGGCAGGGAAGGGATAAAGTAGGAGCATTATAGTCTGCTTTACCCAAACCTATCAGAGCACTTGGAATTCCATTCCGTTGATCAGTCACTGGATCTACATGAAGATTTAGGCAAGCGAATCATTCTAGAGTTCTAGATTAGTAGAAAGCATGAAAGTCTTGATGGAACAAAAGAAGGCTGGACCGAGGTCCATGTCAATAACTCTACTTTTCAAGCCATGCACCCACGAATTTGCATGGAGAATCTTATATAACAAAATAATATAAATTATATTCTAGAGTCTTTTTTAACAACTTAAATTTTTGAATAAGATGATTTTTAAACATGGTATTAGAATCTTGTTGATCCAACAGTCACAAGTTTGAATCTCACAACCCTCATTCTATTCGATAAAAATCAAGTATACATTGCAAATTTCAAGTCTAGAGAGAAATTTCACTTGAGAATATGTATTAAAAAATAATATAAATCATATTATAAGATCTTATCTGATAACTTAAATTTTGAAGTTATTAAATTTTTAAATAAGATGATTTCTTAACATCATACAACATAAACAAATCCTAGACAAAACTCTGAATAATCATAGAAGTTGAGATATCGAGAGCTTGGAGCAGTCTCAGAGACTTGTAAGTTGATTTTCTGGTAGGGATATACAATGATGTGATACAACCCTAATTTATATTATAAGATAATGTGAAACTACAAGCACTGCATCTTCAGTCATTTCAGTGTACATATTCCAAAGAATAATACCTAAATAGAAAATACAATTATAATACCTCAAGTAATATAGTTTATAGCCTAATTAGTGCATGATATTCAAACAATACTACTTATTAAGGAGAAGTGCCTTTTCCATTATGATTTTAGTTTGTGGAAAAATTTAGAGTACATCGTTTAGATGTTTTTCAATTTTACCTTTGTTAATGAAAAAATTTTAAAAAAACACTTTTTTTTTCTTTTATAATTTATAAAAACAGACTGTATTTGAACACAAACTCTATTTTCCATGTTTTTTCTCTCTAAAATATTGGATGATGGTTAAATATTATATTTAAATATATATAAAAAAATCAATAAATTCAAATATAACTTTCTGGCCATCAATGTTTACCAATGCTAACATTATAACAACCTCTATAGTAACATTACAAAAAACAAAATACAAGAGACAAATAAAATATTGAGATAAACCCTAGTTTCGTTCGTGGATCCTTTCCAAATCAGTGAAAGCCCAAGCCCACATGTGTTATGTTCTTTGGCACTGTAATAGAAACCAAGTTCTAGTTAAAAAGAATTGTGTTGGGTTCAATTCACTGAGGTTTCTGTTTCTGATAAATCTGAGAACACAGCTTCTATTCGAAGCCAGCTGATTTTTAAAGTAATTATTATTATTTTAATATATTCTTAAACAAAAATTACAATTCAAAGAACACTTACTTTACAGTCTAATTGATTACTGCAATTTCTAGTCCATCCAGCTGTTTTAGCTAAGGGAGTTCAGCTTTTACTATGTCATGGAGTCATTCTCAAACCTATTTTTTATATAATTCTATATTTATTAGAACAAATGTTAGTAAAAATTAAAATGATTAAAATTCTGAAAAACAAAAACATGTTTATTTAATTAGCAGCGTGATTTTTTAATTAAAAGTTTATCATATTTAGAAAAGCAAGTTTCAATAAAAAAACAAAAAATTATGTCTTGATAAGTCTCATGTATTTTCGTTTATTATATCAAATCAGGAAAATGCTTTTCTTTTCAATCTCCTGTTAGTAGAATAAGGCAACGAACAGGGCAGGCCTTGCGTGTCCTCCTTGGTTTTTGCTGCGCCTCCATCACCATTCATGCGATGACGCGATCATGTTCTTTCTGGCGGAAAATAGTATAAGAAATTGGCAGCAAAATGAAAAGAAAAGGAGGGTGATTTCTGGTCCAAGGAGGATTGGAGATTGTATTTTCGATCTCCAGAAGATTAAAAGCCAAAGCTGTTAGGGGAAACAAAGAAACAGAAGCATGGCTAGGAAGTTATATAGTTCATGGTTTTATCTCCTTTGCTTCTTCTTCTTGGCTGGACTTGCCACCTCTCTTCCTCCTTTATTTCCAGTAAGAATCATACCTTTCACATAACATCAAATGATTGCTTTGGCAAAAGGGAAACCCTTCTACATTCCAGATCCCCTCTGCTGATTGTGTTGTTGATTCTTGAATAGATTTTTTTAATTGCTTGGTTGGGGAATGTTGAGCATATAATGTGTCTGTTCATCAAATTGGTACATAATCTAGTTATTATACTCATGTATGTCACACTGAATTCTCATGTTTTCTTCCATTTCTCTCTGTCTGCAGCCTGCAACGTAAGCTTCCAAAATTTGGACTACAGTGTCCTCACTGATAAATGCAAAGGATCGCAATACCCAGTTAAGCCATGGTGAGATGCTTAAAAGGAATTTGCTTGCCCTTTTCGTGATGCCATGAATGACCTGGGAATCGACTGCACTTCAACCATGTTCAGCTACATAAATATCTATGGGAAATACCCTCCTGGCTTGTGTGCAGAGAAGATAAGGATGGTCTTGATTGCCAAAACGTGGTACAACCCAAGAAAAGTGGAGGAGTTCAAATTGCAGCCACTCAATCCTCATTATCGATGCTCACAGCAGGGCCCAGAGCGCTGTTACTCCAATTATTCTAGATGTTAAGAGTGGATAACCATTCATTTTCTAGCTGTTTCACCTCCCTATCCCAAAGTTTTTTTTTTTTTTTTTAATAATCGGGTTACACATACCACAATTAATTTTTGGATCCATTGAACACCTTGCAAGTGGATAGATAAGTCACCGCGTGGTGACAGACATAAAGAGAATCGAATCTGGGTGTAGAGGAAGAGACTTGCCATGACCTCAAGTGCACACTATCCCGAAGTATTGCTTCATCATATTGTGGTTCTCCACCATTGTTTTCTCCACCTTTGTGCTATAATTTGGCATTCCTTTAACTATTAACTGGTGCACAATTTGCTATCAGATTCTTTCGACAAGGCATGTGCTGTTTTACTGTAAATCTGTGTAGCTATGTGACATTCAGAAGAAATTCTTGAATTATTAATGCTGATGTATCATTGTTGTTGACTAAGTTGTACTGTCAATTTGTAAAATTGGATTAGCGAGAATTTCAATCTGCTATCATGCTGGGGCATTCGGATTCGATCTCATCGCTTGCCCCCTGATATAATTGAAGATTATGGTATCATGTCAATGTCTGCTATCCCTCTATGCACCTGGAACTGCAATGTCATACTGCAGTAGTATAGATGTCTGCCGCATTTGCACATCTTGTAATAGTGTTGAGGAGTTGTGAGGTGACGACAAAAAGACTCATGATCTGCATAATAATTCTCGAGTTCTGAGTTAGAGTGTACATCCTTTATAAGAACCTAGGATAACTGAGGTTTACTCGGTCACCCTAGACCCACATAATACGTTTGTATCTAAAGAAAAAGAGGGAGGAGGCATAAAGACATGAACTTTTGTATAGCTTTTTTAAGAAAAATGTAGATTTTAGAGAGAGAACCACACAAGATAGGAAATTGGATGAAAAAGCATCTGGACAACAACTATTATTGCTTCCAACACAGTTATAACTTTCATCCCATGGCCCTTGCTTTCTGGGGCTGATCTGTATCAAATTCCCAGCTGAAAGGTTCAAGATTCCATGGATAAGGGTAGATTTTTCCATCCCCAAATAATTGGGCATGGAATGACCTATTTCTTTCCATACTTTTCCATTCTTTGCACAAATAAAGAATCGAATCATCACCAACCTTTTTTGAGGCGATTACCATGCAACTTTTCACCTGGATATTAGCTAGCTGGTAGCCATTTTTTTTTGTCCTGTGTTTTCGCTGTCCAAGTAAAAAGCATTCCCTTGTTAAATCTATTTGCTTTTTATAACAACACATCACCTCTCCACTAATCCAGCAGCAAATGAACATTTCTAGTCATTGTCACCCTTAGCTCCCCCATTCATTGATTCCATTGAAAGGGAAATGGAAGCACTGATAGTGACTAAAAGAGGAAGGCTATGATGGATATAAAAGCTTGATAGCTTGAAACAATCTCCAATATAATGATGAACAGTTACATGTTAAGCACAAATATGTTGAAAGTAATTATGATTCTTGATTTTTTTTTAAAAAAAAACTAAGGAATCAGTTGACTAGTTGAATTAAAATAGTCAATCTACCGGTTAAGTTGACTGAATATTTTATTGATCAATTTAGAATGAGTTTAATTTTTTATTTATCTAAGAACTCGAAGCCTATAAACAGAATTGTAATCAGCTTAAAAATATGCGATGAGTGGAATCAAGAATATCCGTTTTCCAATGCATATACATCACTCTTTTCTTTTCTTTTTTAATTTCTGTTTTCTCTTTTTGACCATTGAAAATACAACTCATCCTTCCATGAGCATGGGTTCATTTTTTTATTTTTTTTTAAAAAAGGTGCTTCAATTTTGCAGTGGCAGAGACGGGGGGCCGGTAGGGACGTTGACCATTTAAGAGTTTGATGGTTTTTGGAGGTGTGATAAAGATTATTTTTTTCATGTGTTATTTTTATTGGAAAAATATATTAAAATAATATTTATTATTATTATTTTAAAAGTTATTTTTAATATTAATACATTAAAATTATTGAAAAATACATAATAAATTTAATTTGAAACAAATAAAAAAATAAATATTATGAAAAACAAAATGTTTTTAAAACGCAAAAATTAAACACGGCTAAATCTTTTTTCTAGCCACTAATAATATTTATAGTTTTAGTCTGAAAAGTACAAAAAAGAAAATATTCCCCTCCATAATATTTTACCTAATTAAAGACAATAATCAATTAAAAACAAGAAACAATATTTCTGAAAAATAAAAGCAAACGGGTTTTTACCGACCCACTTATCATTCTTTTAGATTTTATTCTTTTTTAATCGAATAGTGTGTCAAGAGTAGATTGTATCACTCGATCATGATACCATTTTATTACTGTTCTTTCGCAAGTAAAGACACCACTAGGCCATTTTAGACCATTCTAGTTCCACTGAGTTTTGCTTAGCTTGTTCCAATGTTGTCTGCAGACTAATCTCATTGACTTTTGAGAATCCTGTCATGCTATTTCAAGCAAAAGCATGGTGCTTAATCAAGAACTTGGCACGCTTCATGGTGGTAGCTGATACCTAAAATACCCAGGCAGGAGTTGCAAAATCAAGAACTTGGCTATGTTATTTCAGGACAACAAACTTTGAAGTAAACCCAACAAGGATTTAAATGGTTTGTCATGAAAATCATCTCATCTAAAATCTTAAAATCTTAAATTTTAAATTAGATCTCAGAATATAATTTATATCATTATCTAACACTCTTTCTAAAATGAAAATCCTTTGAACTTGAAACTTGCACACAAATAATAGTATCTTATAGCTTGATTTTCTATCAAATAGAAATAAAAAGTTAATTAGATTTAAGCTCGTGACAGCTAGATCGATAAAGTTTTAATATTATATCAATAAATCATTTCACTTTAAAATTAAAATTATTACTAACAATGCGGTATTTACCATCTCAAGGTCAACAAAAAAATGGATGCAAGTATCATGCCAATTGAACTTGGTTGATCCCAAATGAGCTCCCAAATTCAACCAGGCATGGAAGGACTTGATTTTCTGCTCTCAATACTCTATAATTCAGCAAGTTCGATAAGAACAGAGTATTTTGGAGTTTTTTACGACCTGGGATTCCTCTGTGGGACTTTCATCAGAACCATATATTGGAGTTGCAGTACAAAATATTTCTGTAGAAAGGGAAGTATTGAGCATGGCTTTGCCAAGCAATCATTTTCCAATCCCAGCAAAAATTAATGGCACAAAGAAAATCAGCCATGAATTATGATCAGGACTAGCAATTTTTGAGTGAGATTTACAGTTGATCTTCTCCCCATATCCACTCAAAGAAATTAAAAAACAAACGTCAAACTTTCTTTATGCCATCTTCTAGAATTAGTACAACTAATCAGAATCATCCATGGATCTATCGAGGCCAGATGTTGATTCTCTCGTCATCTATGAGCAGTGACCAGTGTTTCAATGAACCTCAACCCATCATATCTTGGTGCAAATTTATCCATGGAAGCCGATCTCTGTTGATCTACGTCTGAGCCAGCTTCCTAGAAAAGAAAAGGCATCAAACTTTGAGACTAGTAGTTTGGAAAGACAAAGATCAAACACCAACTAACAAAGAAGCTTGAATTATATCAACTAAACCAAGAAAAAAAAATTTTAAGAAATCAAACACCGAAAGGAGTGGGTGATTTGAGATTCCCATGGTTTTCCGAGAAACCCAAAAGGCAGAGTCTTTAAGTAGAAAAGAAATCTCAAAAAAGAAAAACAGAGACAGGAACACAAGAAACGAACTACCCAAAAGGCAGAATCTTTTAAGTAGAAAAGAAATCTCAAAACAAAAAAAAAAAACAGATAACAACACAAGAAACGAACTCCCATGAAATTGTTTTCAAGAAAAAACTCAAACCCAGAATTGTTTTGTCAACTGTCTTACCTTAACTTTGGAGTTACAGCCAGAAGACGAGGAAGAAACAGAGAAGGCAGAAGTAGCAGCGGCAGCAACAGAGGCTGCAAAGATACTTGGTTTCTTGATTGGCATGGTGATTTGTTTGAAATTCAAATCCTTGGAATTTTGCAGAGGCCAAGAATTTGGAGAGAGCTGGGCAGAGAGGGAGGCGGTTGAAGAGAGTTGAAACTTGTGGAAAATGAGCTTAGTGATGGGATATATAGAGAAAGAGAAGGACTTTTTTTTGTCAGTGAGGGTAACTTTCGAATATTTACGCGGCAACCATACCCCTTCAATTTTATTTGGTTAATAATATATTGTCTATTTTAATATTGGAGTCATTCACAAGAGTTTTACTTTTAAAACTTAATTTGAAAATTATATTTTTTTTATATTTGATAATTTGAAAAAAACAAATATTGTTGATAAAAAAAAATAAACACAAATTCCTTGAACTATAAACTCGATTTCCTTGTAGTTTATAAGAAATTAGTTATATGTTCATAGATTCAATGCTCAAGTTAACTAAAGCAAACAAGTTTGTTTTATGCATGAATTTATTTATCATCTAAAATTGAAAATAATAATAATAATAATAATAATAATGGATCTGAAATGAATAAAGAATCCTAATTATTGGATTGAAATTCGTAAGTGATCCAAAAAAGAATAGGGAAGGGAAGGGCAGTCCTGTAAAAGGGGAACTTCACTTCTAAGATCCCATCAAAATTAAAAAGGGGCAACATAGTAATAATACAAACGAGCAGAGGTTTTTCGCGGCATGTAGAAGTTGGTTTTACAAGATGACGTGTCCGGAGAGAGTCCTGATAGGTTGATTTTTTTCATGAAGTAGTCAATTAATGGTCGACACGTGTATGAGCAAGATGGGAACACGCTAGCATCTCTAGCTTCACAAAGTTATTGAAAATGAAAACTGATAGGAATATGGAAAAAGCCAAGATTCAAGGATTGTCGGGAATGTCATTGGAGATTATTTTTTACATTATCATTTTTTTACTGAAAATATATTAAATATATATATATATATAATAAATTTATTTTTAATATTAGTATATTAAAAAAAATTAAGAAAAAGATTTTCTAGTTTTTTTTAACGAAGGTAAGGTTCAAGTTTAGTTACAAACAAACACTTAAAGGTATTAAAAATGAATAGGGTGCTAAAAGGGGTAAGATACTATGAAGTGGTTTTAAAAATATTTTAAAAAAAAATAATTTTTTTTTAATATTTTTATATCATTTTAATATGCTGATATTAAAAATATTGTTTTAATATATTTTTAAATAAAAAATATTTTTAAATAAAAAATATTTTTAAAAATAACTATATAAATATTAGTACCATGCTGCTAATGTATTATGGAGGCAAGAGACACGAGTTCATGGATTTTTTATTTATTATTTTTGAGCTGTACTTACTTGGCAGGTAAGATCATCCGCCATATGGGCTCATGACACGTGTGATGCCAGTTATTTTGTCAGCCACTATTTTGATCCTTTTTTTTTATTTTTTTAATTGTGGGTTTGGTGGGCATTGGTCACGTCACGAGGCCTTGAAGTTAGAGGAGGAGGAGGAGGGGAAGTAGGAAACTTCCACCACAAAAACAAAGCAAGGGTTATTTTCAGATGACAAGAAAGAAATCAGACACCAAGCTTCCTAAGGAGAAGGGTGTGGTGAAGTTGTTACTGTTGCTAACTTCCAAACGAAGGTTCTGCTGACAGGTGGGATATTTACAACAGGTTTTTGTATGGTTCCAGATGATTTTTGAAGTTATGGTTAAGGTTATTTTTTAGAATATATTTTATTCAAAAATATTTTATTTTTATTTTTGATATTAATACATTAAAAAGATATAAAAATACTAAAATAATTTTATTTAGAATTTTTTTTAAAATACATTTTTAAGTGTTTCTTGGTTGCGCACTCACCCATCCTTTGTCTTTAATGTAGAAAATGATGTTGAGATGATGGTGGAGCACTCCATTAGTCCTAATACACTTGGCAATTACCTAACGAATTGGTAATTGTCCATAAATTACTTCCCTCAATATCAAAACCTTATAATTACCGTACTTTAGTTATGAATGGACTAGTCAACACCAAATTAAATCTCTTCTCAAGTTTAACCAGGTGAACATATCGAATCAATCATATTTACCAAATCAATTTCATTATTTTATTTTTAAAAAATTAAATTAAATCTCACCCGAATCTTAACTAGATTAACATATTAAATTTATTATCATGAATTATTATCAAATTCAGTTCAAAAACCATAGCATGAACAATAAAAGTACTTTTAAGTTTTAACAAATCAAAGATCTACCAATAAACTAGGCTCATCCTATGAATTCCAGTAATTTGATACCATTAAATGATTATTTGAAAATATGGTTCATATTGGTTTTTTAAAGTAATATTCATTTAAAAATACATCGAAATGATTTATAAAAATGATATAAAAATACCAAAAAATCTAATTTAAAATAAAAAATATTTTTTTCTTGCAACTTTTTCAAAAATAATTTTAAAACACAATATTGAATAATATTTAAATATTGTAAACTGCAAAAAAAAGAGGTCGTACATTATTTTTATAAAAAAAATCTTGATCGTGAACCATCGCATAATCATATGTAATCCAACAAGATTTCACAATCTAGCGCATGCACGCACGCACGCACGGTGTGATTTCATCATCCCATAAATCTTAGCAATCGCGTAGAGCCGTTAAAATATTTTAAATCGTATCTCTAAGTTGATATCAAAAGTTGTATCTTTTTTATTCAGCCACATATTATATTTAACGTCTTTGATACTTCTTTTGCAAAAATATTAATTTAATATATTTTTTTTTAAAAAAATATCTATAAATAAAATCACAGGCATCAAAAAAACAAACAAACAGAGACACACATGACCTATACGGCGTAAAGTTGGAGCCGACAATGTAGACTGTGACCTCTACCGAATGAGATGGACAAGTGGCTAAATAAATTAATTTCATAGTCATTAACTTGCTCTGTGTATGAAAAATAATTTTTAAGCCCACGTGATCTTCGCCATGCTAGCATGAAAGACCAACCAACCAATCACTCACTATATTGTACTCTTACAAGTCAATCTAAAATTTATTCGTTTCAAACTAGATTTAATTGTTTTTTTTATTAAATTGAGTGTTCGAATTAGCTTGTGTATACATTAATTAATTTTATGGACTCTAAAGTTAACGATTATTGTCATCGACTACCATCTTAACCAGTGCCCTAACTACTTTGCTTACCTTTTCCCATTCTACAAAATGGCTAATGATACCGGTAAAAAAGAAAAGAAAAATAAACTTGAATCGACTAAATATGATACTTTTAAAATTTGTTTGTTTTTGTATTTTAAAAGTATTTTTTTTAATTTTTTTTATGTTTCAAAATATTTTGATGTGATAATATGAAAAACAATTAAAAATAAAAAATAAATAAAATATTTTAATATATTTCTACATGCATAGACAAGTAGCATATACTGGACTTGTATGCTAGTGGGCTTAGGAAACCAGGACCCAACAACCTGATGTCCACCGGACGAGAAGCCTTGCCTTTTCTTTTTTTTTTTCTAACTTTAGATAGACGTCTAAAACTACGTTTTAAAAATAAATTTGAAAAACAAAATATTTTTTATTTTAAATTAAATTATTTTAATATTTTTAGATTATTTTCATACACAACTGCACAAGCATGTCAGCTTCAACTAGTCAGGCTGTCCATGATCAAGTCCACAACTCATTCTCCCACCTTCCACCTGCCACCAACATAAATAAAAATGGAATTCAAAGAGGGATGGCATCAAGCATGAGTTGTGCTTTTTTTGGGTGGTTCTCCTGGATTCTCTCTTAAATAATGAAGTCATTTGATTGGAAATCTGATAACTCGATATGGGGTCAAGGAATTTGTTACCAGTCAACGATGAATTCATTAGTCACCAGCACCACAAAACCTAGCTCCGAATCATTTCATCAAAGCTCCATCACCTAACCAAACAACGAAGCAGAAACACAAAATTGCTTCTGCAACATCCACGGAATGACAGCAGACTCAATCTCCACCCGCAGCTGCTTAAAACCCCTATCCCAAGCTAGCTCCAAAGCCAAACCTTTTCAAGATGGTCAACATCTAGGTAACAATAGTTGAGCAATAGCCGAAAATGATGGATTATTAAAATTTATTTAGAGTTGCTAATGTGTTCACAACAACAAATGATCCTGGCTGCTCTTTTATGTATGAGATAGGTCATTATTCTAGGCTTCAATGACTTTATTCCAAACCTTTCCCACCTGATTCGTTTAACTTAAACGGCAGTATAGCTCTCAGTTTAACAGTCCCATGGTTGCCTGACATCTTCTTCTTTATTTTTCATCAAGTATTAGAGGTTTTCCAGTTGACAGTAAAAGGTATGGAAGAAGAAGAAACAAAGCAGGGATCTTATTAAAGTTCATTCTAAACATGTTGGTATTTTCACAATTGCCACTTCTACAAACTAGAATAGATAAAAAGTACGACTTGGTCTAAACACACTATTGCTCAGCAAGTAAAGGCCAAGAGCACAATCCTGCAAACTATATTCTCCGAAATGCTAGTGACTACGGATGAAATGAAGTTCAAGATACCTGCAAGTTTATTCTTCTCAAATAATAACAACAAGAAGGAACAATCTATAATTTGTTTTTTTTTATACATTTTCGATCACTAGGACAGCTTCACTGTATCTAGTAATTCCAATCAAAACCAAATTTCCACTAGACATCTCCTCGTTGACATTCACAGAGACAACCACAAGAATAATAAATCAGTCGAAATAACAACAAAAGCCCATCATCTTTATTCAAATTTCCTTTTAAAAAAAGCTTTTTAGGAAACATTCCAAATTCAAAACAACAAAACCACATTCATTACCTCCATTTTTCTTTAATCATGAAGAGCCCTTGAAGGAATCAACAAACCCACTACTAAGCAACCTCTCAACATACTTTCCCAAAATATCCACCTCCAAATTCACCTTCTGACTAACTTCCTTCAAAGGAATTACAACTTTCTGCTGTGTATAAGCCACTAACATAAAATTAAAACACTCTTCCTCCTCCATAACATCAACAACTGTCAAACTAGCCCCATCCACTGCAATAAACCCCTTTGGCACAATATATTTCAGCAACCCTTGATCTGCTTTCACTTTAATCCACAAAGAATCACCCTCCGGCTTCTTCTCTACGATCACACCCGTGCCATCCACGTGACCCTGCACAAAATGCCCTCCCATTCTACTAACAGGCTGGACTGCCCTCTCCAAATTAACCAAAGATCCAGTCTTTAACTCAATTAGAGATGTTTTTCTCAAAGTTTCAGGAGATAACCCCACAGTGAAGTCTTCATTAGTGAAATCAGTAACAGTTAAGCAAGTGCCATTAACTGCAATGCTGTCACCTAAATGTACACCTTCAAGTACTGTTTTTGCCTCTATTTTAAGGTCAAAGCCACCATCTTTGGTATCACCCAAGCGTTGAACTGTGCCCATTTCTTCAACTATGCCAGTAAAGAGAGATCTTACTGGCTGAAAATGGGATTTGGGTTTTGGGTTTTTTGACAGTTTTGTGATGGTCAGAGAGAAAGAGTTGGGTTTTGAGATTGTAGAGAGCTTGTTGACATTGTGGGGTTTATAAGAGAGGAGGTTTAGGAATGTTGATTTTGTTGTGGGTTTTTTTGAAGGAGAGTATTGTTGGGTGACCGAGAGAGCAGTTCGAGAGAAAGAGAGTGCCATTCGTTTCTTTCACTTGTCTGTTTGGTTGCTCCGAAAATATGGAAGGGTTTTGACTTGTAGACTACTGGTATGGTATGAAAAGACATCAAATTAATAAAAAAATATTTAGAATAATTAATTATGTTTTAATACATCTATATGTTATTATTTTAATAGTTTTATATTACCCAGTAAATTTGATAAGTTTAAAAATGATTTAAATACGAATGGCATGACTTTCACATAAGTTAGTCTTATTACGAGCAAGAATGGCATGACTTTCTCCGAATGATAAGAATTATTACCATAAAAACGAATGTTGAATGAGCCCACATATGTCCTAACCTTACGGAATAAATTTTGCATGACTTTCATTTCCATAAAATAAAAAATAATGATCGATCTTTAATTCCATTTCAATATAGAAAATCTTGCTGTTTGAGATAGTGGAAGAAATTAGAATTGAAGTTTCCAACAATGTAATGAGAATTATAAGGAATTAGGGATGAGAAGAAATAAATATAAGTAGTATAAAAAAATAGCATGAATATATTAAAAAATAATTGACAATACAAAACACTAAGAATAAATCATGTTTATTTAAATAAAAATAAATTGGGAAAATAATAAGAAAAAAATACAATGGAATATTTGTTAGAAAATAATATACCAAAATTAGGAAAATAATAAGTATGGACTCACATCAATATTGGTCTTGCATTCTTATCAGACTAAGACATGTAAGATTGTGACTGGGCCTGGTCTGAGATAGATAACAACTTAGGCCCATCTGAACCCACACATGCTAGGCTGACAAATCAAAGTAATTTAAATACATCCATAAAAAATAATTTAAAATAAAAAAACTAATTGAAAAGCACTATTAAATTAGAACTAAATCTATTGTGTTATTGGACTGGTATTTAAACATTTTTAAGGTTTGTGAAATGAGCAATGAGCCATGGTATTTTTCATTAGAGCAATATAACCCAGTGATAAATATAAAGCCAAAATGTAAAAAATAGTAATGATATTTTGACTTTTCTATATTTGTTTTTCATGTCACATGAAATATTATTTTAGTTTTTTTTTGTAAAAATATTAAAATATTATTTATTTTTTAACTAGTTTTTTTTCTTTTGACTTTTTTTCTTTTAAATTTATATATTTTTATTTGATTTTTATAAAATTATTTTGGTCTCGTAATTTAGAATATGAACTTGACGGTTGATTCAGTTTGTTTTTTAAATTATTATCTTTTTATGTGAATAAATGAATAAATCAAAATCAAAAACATGATTTGTTATAAATCAAAATCAATAAAAACTAAGAGCACTAAAATTATATTCAATTTTTTTAATTTTATTCATTCTAAAATATAAATTACACAACTCTATTTATGATAGTTTTAAATTTAAATTCAATAGGAGAAACAAATAATTATGAAACCGAATAAGAAAATAATAAGTAAGGAAAAACTCAGCACCAATCTCTGAGTTAGGAATACCTTGTGCTTGAGTTCATATTATACTTGTCTAGATTTCATCATAACTGATCCTCTCCCATTGGTTTCTAGTTTTATTAACAGTCGAACCTCAAATTTACTTTATAAATATGTGTTGTATCCATGAAATTTTTGAATATTTTTATTATTATTATTATTATAATAATTATAATAATAGTAAATTTACATTAAAAATAATCGTTTAATTGGGTGTTTGATATTGCATTCAAAAGTGTTTTTGAAAAAACTTGAAAAATATTTTTTTTATTATTTTTTTACAATTGGTGGTTTTAGATCATTTTAATATACTGATGTCAAAAATAATTTTTAAAAAATATAAAAAAAATATTTTAATTTATTTTTGAACGAAAAGTACTTTAAAAAACAATCTCAATCATACTCCCAAATACCTCAAATAGACACTAAATCAACAAAAACATTTCTTAAACACATTTCATGTTTTCTTTTCACACTCAACCTTTAGTTTATTAATAAAAAAATCATTATTAATATCATCGCTTTCATTACTATTATTATTTTATATTTTGATTAATAGTATAGACTCATTAATTCATAGTTATCGAGAAATTTGAGATTATAGTAATTTAAGGTGGGGTCAATTTTTTTTAGGGTGGAGATTTTGTTGATGATCTTGAATGGTGGTATTTTAGGGAGAGAAATTTCAAATTTGCATGTGGGGACATGATGTATTGTAGTGCTACTAGTTGGGAGGTTAAAATGACATGTCCATGGCCATACTTTTTTTAAGCTTTATATTGCATGTTAGAACATAAATCACTTACAAGTAATCAAATGATAGATCACTGATTACCTAAAGCATGGATTGAGACAGGGTTGAATATGAATATTTGGTGATTGTTTGGGATTTTGGTTTTGATTATTTTTTAAAGTGATTTTTGTTTAAAAATACATCAAAATGATATTTTTCTATTTTTTTACAATTATTTTTGACACCAATATACGAAAATGATCTAAAAACACATAAAAAAAATATAAAATAAATAATACAATTTTTTTTTTAAAATACTTTTGAAACACGATGACAATATGACATTACTCTTTTAATCACTCATTACCATATGAAATTCATCAACATCAATAAAAACCAACTCCCCAAGCCAATATAAGCCATAGGCTGTAGAACCTTAAAGTCTGCATAGCAAAAAAAGTAGAAAAAAATCTTACTGGATGGTGTTGGTGAGAGGTGGGAAATTCAACTAACACAACACAAGCAAGGAACAAAACTAGCCCTCCCTTCATATCTGCCATCTTAGCTTACAACCATATAAAGAAACATATCTTGCCATCTCTGCCTTCACCAATTCTGCTTTTTATTCCAACTTTGTCTGCAAAAAAAACTTTCAACACTTCCAGTGAGCTCAAACTTTCAAGTTCGCATCCATGATCAAGCCCAAGAGGCTACTCAGCCTCCTGCTAAGGTTTATTGCTTTTGGAACCACGCTTGCAGCAGTGATTCTCATGGCCACAAGCCATGAAAAGGGTACATTTTTTGCTGTTTCATATGAAGCAAAGTACACTGACACACCAGCCTTCAAGTGAGTTTGGTCAATTGTTCTTCTACAGTTCTGCTTGCTTTGTACCTTTTTCTTGACCACTGAAAATGGTTTCTGCAGGTATTTTGTGATAGCATATGCAATTGTTACTGTCTATGGTTTTCTTGTTCTGTTTCTTCCTCCAGGGAGTCCTATCTGGCGATTGGTTCTTGCCTTGGATTTGGTAATTATGCAGCACACTGAGCTTTATATCAAACAACAGAAGAGTACAGGAAAGAATTCTGGATTTTTTTTTTTTTTTTTTGTAGTGATTGCTGTAACTTTTGTTGCTTCAAGTAGGTATTCATCATGCTGCTCATTTCAAGCATTTCGGCGGCCATGGCGATTGCTCAGGTGGGAAAGAATGGGAATCCTCGAGCAGCTTGGCTACCTGTCTGCGGCCAAGTCCCCAAGTTTTGCAACCAAGTAACAGGAGCATTAGTTGCTGGTTTCATTGCACTGATAACTTACATTATTCTGTTGCTCTACTCTATTTACAATTTCCTTAATCCTCTGTTTGAAAAGGCCTAGCAGGCTATCAAGTAATGCGACTGCAGCTACGAAAATCATCATCGCATCTCCTTTACGTTTTCTTTTGTCTGGTTTATAGGAAGCCCTATCAGAAAATTTTGCCTTAGTACATGCTTGGTGTAGAAATGTATTGATCAGCATGCCTTCCTAGTTCATCAAGGGAAGCTATATGAAAAATAAGATGTCAAATAACGATCATTTTTCAAGATTCAGTGTCTTTCAAGTGGCATCCTCAGAAAGGCAGATACTATTCTTAATGATCTCACATATCACTGAACCTTCCTACTGATCTATGCCATGACTACTGATTTGTCATCTTACAGTTCCAATCCCCTCCGTTTATACTGCTCCTTCAGCCCATATTTATATGGTTTTAAAATGAAATTACATCTCCTAAGAGTATATGAAACTCCACTATTCTTCTGTTTAAATAACATTTTCAAACAATGAACTTGTCATAATTGATTCTGCAGATGTTATTCTGCGTACAAGTAGTCTCAAAGTGTTTTTCAAAAATATTATCGCGACAAGCATAATTCAGATAGTTTCATCTCATATCTTGGAAGATGGCTTGTAGAATACAAAGAGTTAAGAGACAGGAAGGATTACTCCCCTGTGAAAATAACCCTCAAATTTATGATCAATATTCTAAGGAGATTGTGGTCAATTATGTAAAACCAGCTCGTGTGTGATTGGATGACACTGAACCAATAAAAGATATCTTCCAAGTCTCAAATTGTTTTTGAAGTGACAGTTTCTCAAACAATATTAGCAAAAAACTTTGCTTGCAAAAAACTATAAACTTCTTGCACTCAACTAAACATTAATTCAATAAATCCAAAGAGACGTTGTCAATACATATCCTGGATTGATGCAGAGATTAGAAATTCAATTTTCCCCTCTGCCTAGCTAATAAAAACAAGGACGTGATAGGAAAACAAAAACACGCAAGTATGAGAATGATAGATTGTCGACCAACTACTTGGAATTAGGAATATTTCTAAGCTAGGAGTCTGCTAGAGTAGTAAAAAAACAAAATAAGGCATCAGGATTTGAAGGTAAATGGATCCCATTCACATGACAGCAAAGAGTATAATTAATATATTTTAATTATTCTATTAACTTAACTATTACGGCCCAATGACTGGTGATGGGTTATTTATGCGGCCTGTCTTCACAAATTAGAGATCAACGTATTAGAAAATTCAGATTTGCTTCATGTCTTAGTAGATTGCCTGGTTGATCAAATGAAGACACCATGCCATAATGCCACATCTAGTCTTGCTACCTAGTAATATCAAACAAGGAGCTGAGATAACAGTCTGAGAAGATTGTTAAAAATGAAAAGACCACAATAATATCGTGATGGCAAAAGGCTTGAGATTTGCATAACAGATCTTGAGTTTGAGTCAGGGCGTGCACCTCTTATAAGAGTTTGGGACAACCGAGATTTTACCCGTCCACCTGAACCCATAAAATGTGATTTCCGGGGGTGAGGTTTCTTTGGAAAAAAAAATTGTGTTGTTGTGGTGTGATGTTATTGGCTTAGTGGATCGTGTAATTTGAAGTAATGTATGTGAATCTGAAGCTTAGGATTTCTACTATTCTCTCTATGTGAATGTCTCTAAGAGGAACTGAAATTCTATAGTGCTAATAATCCTTGCATCTTTCTTCTTCTTCTTTGCCTTCAAGAATTACCATGATGCATGCCTCTACAATCGATCCCTTAAGTTGCAGTGCTGCAAGAATACATCTGGACATTAAAATTTACTTACCCTTCCCTGCAGGAGAAATAATTAGTGATATTCTATTAGTTATTATTTTGTTTTATATTTTTTTTAAGAAAACAAAAAAGCAAGAGGGAATATATCTAGGCATAGAAAATATTTTATCACATTTAACGCTTACTTTTCATGTTTCTATCTTTTTTCATATAAATAGATCATTAATTCAGTTTTGCATCCTCCATGGCTTCACCGCGTCTGGAATAGGAATATGATGAACATTTCATTGTGAGCTTCTTCTCGTTGGATTCATATGGTTGTATACGTCAATGATATAGTCGGACATGATAAGATTATCACGGAACGAAACTTGTTAAGAATATAAAAATTGATCGTGACAGGAAGTGGTTGGATGTTAGTGATTAGGTTAAGCTGTGAAATGATTTTTTTGCTTAAAACTTCCACATCCACAGATTCACAGTATTTCATATTATTAATACATTTTTATTATCGAATTTGACCAAATCAATGGTGTCAAAGCAGGTAAAAAGAAGTTTATGATCTATAGGTAAAAGAGAAGAAAAGGTTTAAACAGAAACTATTTAAGCATTTTCATACAATAATCATCAACTCCACATAGTTCAAGTTTCCCAAGCATCTATGGAAACACCTTGATAGTTGAAGCAGCCAACAAGAGCAGTGACGCGCACACAAGACAAAGGATTTTGAGGAACCCTTTGCTGTTTATTAATTATTAAACAACAGGAAACACCATTACACACACATGAACTGACCAACTGGTTGATTAATCACTGCTCTGTTGGGACCATGCCCATGTTTCCTCATTTGCAGGTGCATGGATCACAGGTGCAGTTTGATCCGCACTTGCACCCATTCTCAGCACCGAAGTTCATCTCAGCGCTCTCATAGAACCTGCAGGGGTCGTAAAACATAATTGTTAGATAATAATATAAATCATATTCCAGGTTTCATCTAAGAACTTAAACTTTAGCGAGATGATTCCTTAATATAATATGAGAGCTTATTAACTCAACAATCACGAGTTCAAATCTTATTATCCTCATTTTATTCGATGTGTTCTATATGATTATTTAACTACAATATCAGTTAACACAACATTTGTGCTCTAAGGAGAGGATATTACTTGGACAAAATTTATTTGTCTTCTTTGTTCTTGGAACCTAAGCATCAGAGTAGAATATTAATCTTGGATCTTATAATTTAATTCGGTGATACGTACATCTTAACTGGTGCAACACCTGCAATGATTGTCTCATTTCTGGTGTTCTCTGAGAAACCCAAGTCAGGGTACATGCCACATCTGCCAAGAACAAGGAAATTGCGACAGCAGAAAAGTGAGTATCAGAATATAGTCTAGGAATTTCAGGGAAAAAATAAGAGAGAATATAAGAAACTAATCTACTGGTGCCCTTTTCAGTATCTTTAAAGGGAGTAATTAGAAAAAGCAGGACAGGAAAAGAATTAGCAATTAATTACTTGCAATCACTGCCACACTTGCAGTCCGAGCCACAGCTACAGCCAGACATTTCTGCAGGTAAAGTAGGATAAGGGGGCCTGGGAAACTTTTCCTTAGAAACTTTTGATGATTTTAATTTGCTCAAGCTGACTCACTCTGGTGATTTACCAGGTTCTGAGCTGCAATTTATAGCGTAGCTCCTGCAAAATGAGTTTGGTATCCACCCTACACGTGGTTAAATCCTAAGGTAATAGCGTCTGCATTAGGGTTTAAAAAGAGTGGAGAATGGACTTTTCATGGAAATTATAAAGTAACTTCCATAATTGAACAAAGCAATTAAATGATAAACACAAGGAAACAAATCCCAGAGTTAATTAATGGAAGAAGACGTTGACATTTTCTGTTTTCGAACCAAAGTCTTTTATGCTAATTAATGGAATTGAAAATATTTATGCGAATATCGAAACCTTGGTAGGTCCTGATGAAAATGATTTATTAGTTTATTTGTTAATAAATAAAAATGGTTATTTTTATTAGTCAAAGAACCATTGAATGCCTTAGAGAGATTAAATAAATGGGGCAACATACTCATGAAAGCATGAAGCATGAAGCATGCTGCATTGGAGAGAGAAACTCGTGCCCATCTACGTCATCCAACATTTGTCATATTAATATTGTTGTCGATAAATTCAAAGGTTCTTAAGTTTGAGTTACATCATTTCCATGTTTTTAATTAGTATAGTTATATAACTTTATATATTTAGATTATTTTGTGACATAAATAAAAACTAGAAAGGGAAAGACTTGATCTAAATTAAACTAGTCGTGTCGTATAGCCAAAGTTTGATAAGGTTTTCCAATAAAGAATAAAATATAAAAACTCATACAAGAAATAAAAATTAAATTAAAAAAACCCCATCAGAGCGGGAGCTTCATGCTTAAGAAACTAAAATTGATTTATTGTTGAATTTAATTGTTTTATGATCACAATTGTTGTCGATGGATACTCATTTGGATTACATATGATGTCATGAGTTAATCCAATTAAAAAACTTAAGTTGAATTTTGTCCTTATGTTTTGTCAATACTTTGGATTTCCTCTCAAGTCTTAGATTCTAAACAAGAAGTTGGGGGAAAAAAAGATCAACCAATTTAGTATTGCTTTACTATTATTTTTTTCTTCCTAAAGAAAAAAAAACACTAGAGAAGTTCTAGGATTTTGGTTGTCAAAACATCTATTTTGATTTTTTATAGAAAAATATGAGTCATTTATCTTGCGCGCTCTATTGCAAGCAGAACCAAATGATTTTTTAAATATAAAAAACGAAATGCTAAAAGTGTATTTGTTTTCTTCATAATGCTATATATTTGGAAAAAATAATCAATATGAGAAAAATTCTATTAGCATAAAATATTATTTGATATGAAGAACAAATAAAAATTATTAAAGGAAAAAAGTAAAAGTATTATATATATATATATATATATATATATATATATATATATATATATATATATATATATATATATATATTTTTTGGCTCTTATTTTTTAAATTTTGGTTTGGTTTGGTTTTGATTTTTTTTATTTTTTTTGGCTCTTCTGGGGAAGTCTTTTTTTTTATCTTATTTATTTTTTTGTACTCTTATTTTTTATTTTTAAATGCTATTATTTTCTCTTTTATTAGGGTTTAGTTCTTTGTATAATAATATTTTTATTTTTTAATTATGGATAAGGCCCTTCTAAACGAGCTTTAGAAAGAAAAACAAAGCCTAGACCATGTGGATTTTTTTTAAGCCCTTATTGTGCATCTAAATAAAGCCTGCTTCAGTTTTTAGGTTGGACTGGGAAGTCCAATCAACTTGATTGGACCGAGCCTTTAAGAATTTAATGTCATGTCTTAAGAGATTAAAATTTATAAGATATATATATACACACACTTAAATTTGTTTGGCAAACATGTTTTAAGAAAATTTTCAAGTCTTGTTTTTCAGTTTTTTTAATGTTTTGCTAAACATGGTCTTTGTTAAATTCTAATTAGATTTAAGGTTTTGTTTTGTAATTATTCTGGATCTCTCATATATTTTCAGTGATTATTTGAAGTATAGTTAAAATTGTTTTTTGTTTAAAAACATATAAAAATAATATCTTTTTTAATTTTTAAAAATTATTTTTGATATTAACATATAAAATGATTTAAAAATATTATAATTTATTAATTTATAATAAAAAATAAAAATTTTTTAATTTTTTTCAAAAATGTGTTTTTCGATTGAGATGGTAATGAGGATATGCTTTTTCATATTAAATAAATAAATTTTATTTTATCAGATTTTGGGGCAGAAGCCAAATTATTAATTTAACCTTAAACGTCTGCCTCGTTTTTCAGGCCAAAGTATCACTCTTTAGCGGGACCAAAGACAGGAAGGGAGAGCTTATGTTCTGCAAAGAGAAAGAAATTTGAAGAGATGGCGACGATGCCAGTTAAACGGCAAATCTTTCTACTCGCAAAGGCTTCATCTTCATCGTTTAATGGGTTTGGTTTTCTAGGGAAGGCAAGTCAAAATGATGGGTAATATGTTTCTTATTCCCTTTCCATCTCCAACTCCATTATCACCTTCTGTGCTTTTTCATCATCGTCTTCTTCTGTTATCGCATCTAGTAGCAGTAGAAGACAAAATGACAAGGTGGGCTCATTGAGTTTTACATGAACCTTGGTGATGCCTTGACTACCTTTAACCACATGATTCATTCGCATCCTCTGCCTTGTGTTGCCCACTTCAATAAATTATTGTCTGCGATTGTCAAAATGAGAAAGTGTTACGATGCTGTCATTTCTCTCTTCCAAACAAATGGAACTAGCCGGGCTCTCTCCTGACAATTATGCCTTAAATATCTTGATTAATTGCTTCTCCAACTTGCTACATGTCGATCTTGGATTCTCTGTTTTGGCCAAAATCATTAAACTTGGTCTTCAACCCGATGTTGTCATGGTTAACACCTTAATCAATGGGCTTTGCAAAGTGGGTAAAACTTCCCAAGCCTTGGATTTCTTTAACGACTTGGTGGCAAGAGGGTATCGACCTGATGTCCACACTTATAGCACAGTTATGAATGGCTTATGTAAGAATGGGAAACCGCTGCAGCTGCTCGATTGCTTGGAAAAATGGCAGAGGCAGGCTGCCAGCCTGATCTGGTGACATACAATACAATCGTTGAGAGACTTTGCAAAGATAGGCTGGTGAATGAGGCTTTAGATATCTTCTCTGAGATGAAGGCTAAAGGCTGTCACTTACACATCTTTAATACGGGGCTTATGCAATTTCAGTTGTCGATGGAAGGAAGCTTTGGCATTGCTAAATGAAATGACAAGTTTAAATATCATACCGAATATTGTTACCTTCAGCATGTTGGTTGATACACTTTGTAAAGAATGCAAAGGTTTCGGATGCTCAAAGTATATTAAAAACAATGAATTTATTGGGCGTGGAGCCTAATGTCTGTAATAAATATGTGTGCAATGAAATCCTATTGAATTTTCTCATTAGTGATT
Source organism: Salix viminalis (assembly GCA_029228465.1). Lineage (NCBI taxonomy): Eukaryota > Viridiplantae > Streptophyta > Magnoliopsida > Malpighiales > Salicaceae > Salix > Salix viminalis. Next base: position 1,299,967 of record CM055444.1, read on the forward strand.
GAACTTTTGTAAATTTTTGTCATCTTGCTTAACTTCAAAAACACTTTTATTCGAGCAAACAAGACATATAATATAAGTGATATTGCATTTAGAAGGTTCTCAATTACTGTGCCTTACTGATGCAGGTGGATGCTACCCCAAATTCTGCAAATGAGAAACAAATAAATATGCAAGCATCTCTGGTGAGTTTGGATTTTTGGATTGTTGTTGTTGTTGTTGTTATTTTGGTTTTCGGATCCGTTGTTCTGTTTGCAGAGTTGGATTATATGTGTTTTCATGGTTGAATATGAATGGTATGTTTGAATGAAATAGCCTTTTACGCATGAAATATGAATGGTATGTGATGCAAACTTTGGTTTAGTTGGTTCTAGACCATTATTTCATTAAACTAGACAACAGAGTTGATGGAATACAGAGGTTCAACTAGCTTTGCAGAACCAATTAGCTGCTCATCTACAGAAAACTAACATAGACAACCACTTGCAGAAATTACACACTTACGCTGCAAGTTACATGAAAACTTACTGATTGATAGTGTTAATATTAACCCCAGTGATCAATCAACATAGGGGGGGAAGGCTTTCTTTCTATTTTATGGTTTATGTTTCTTATCAGTACATTACAGGGTACTGGTAAGCAACTTCTTACACCGTCTGGTCAAGACCACAAAGGTTCAAGCCAGATCAAATGATCTTCCATCGGTACGGACATGGAAGTTCCTGCAGGGCCATTGTAAGTGTTGACTTGCTCTGGAAGCATCAATGGCAGATCAACTTGGGTGAAGTCATAAAGGCTATAATCCTGCTGATCATAACCAGGGAATTGCAGATGTGGTTGTATTTCAGGGTTTACCTGTAGAGAGAATCAAGAAAGCAAGCATTAGGCTTTTATCAAAGATTGAAAGTTGCCCATGAGGCTCCGCTCTCAAGTCTCACCTGATCTTCTAAAGTTGTGAAACATGCATCAAGGTCTGCAGAAGCAGAAGAAGTCTTCTGACGATCTTTTCCGCCATTATCACTGGTAGATTTCTCAGCCTGCTGATCTGCGTATTGATTTTATAGAACATTATTTTGATGAATAGATTTCAAGATAATGAATATAACAAATTTAACCTCCCACCTTACCTTTACTAATAATAATATTATTATGGGTTGAAAGATCACTCTTATCACTGGTAATCCAGTTTTCAAAACCTTCATCAGGTTCTGGAGTAATATTTTCCTTGTTATATGGCGTATCAGCCTTCTCATTTGTCTTTTTAACCTTCTTACATGGTCCTTCACTGTTCTTCTTCGTTACACCATATGGTAGAATGCTATGATCCTCGTTACATGGCAGTGGCAGGTCAGCCGCCTCCTTTCTCTTTTTAACCTTCTTGCATGGTCCTTCACTCCTCTTACTTGGCATCTTCTTCATTACTTTACACAGAACCAGAGAACTCTGCAAAAGTTGGACCGGCAAATGGGATTCAAGAAACACAACTCAAAAATGATGGAACCATACGAATTTGCTTTAAACTTAAGCTGTTTTAAAGAAATATGAACAATAATCTTGCTTTACTCTTTGACACGCTGAAATGTATATAAAAACACACCACGCACCTGGTTGGGTATACTGTACTCGTGCATCACATACTTGATCCCATCTTTTTGACAAGAATGAACGAAGATCCTTCTGATACCAATCACTTCCCCACTAAATTCAGATTTTATCTCATAATCCTTTCCTTTAGCTAGCCATGAACCTTTGCTTGTTGACCTATTGATTCTCCCGTTTTTTGAGCCCAGGTACTTAGTATGGAGTTGAGAAAAGAAATATCCCTCTCCATCATCTGAATCTGTCGCAGCAAAATCTAATTAAACTTAGAACATAGTCAACACAACTAGCTAGCTAGTTCACAGTTGAAAATTTACAAGAGAGAGAAAGACAACACATGGATCGTCTACTTACAAGGTAAATTCCAGGGATCAAACTGGTAGAGATCAAGTAGGGGGATTCTGCTGACTAGCTGATCATTCCCAAGTAGTTTTTGCGTTAGAAAATAATTTATTAGTTCTACATCAGTCGGACTAAATCTATGCCCAACGTTAAAATCAAAAGGCGTCGCCATGCGTGTCATCTTTTGCCGCTAAATATGCGTGCCTGCAAGAAGAGTAGGGTAAGATGAACTGTCACTTAATAAACATCAAGAAGCTAGATACAAGAACAGCAGCAGCTCTCTACATCTGCACGAATTAGCTGAATAAAACCTAAAAGATGGAAGAAAATATACTCTGTTAGAAGTATGTATTTCATTCCTCATCCTAAAACAGGAATTGGGGGCGGAGGCTAGCAAGGCCTCTAAATTGCTGATGAAGATTTAGATATCGAAGAGAGATCATGAGCAAAATCGAAATAAAAAGAGATGACCTCACCGGAAGTGGCTATGCTGCGGCACCGGAGAGAGAGATGGAGCAGATTTATATAGTGGAAAACAGCACTACACTTGCCCTCAGACCGCGTTAATTTAGAATAAAGGAATATGACACGTAGCACAACGCCTTCCCAAAACCTCTCTACAAGTTTCGTGGGCCCCAGCCATCGCAGTCCGTGGGCATCAAGCAAATGAATTTGTATATATATATATATATATATATATATATATATAAAATGATGTTTCCCTGGTATAATATGATATAGCAACTTTTTAGAAGTTTAGTTGTTATTAATTTTTAAAGTGTTTTTTTTTATCTAGAAATGTATTATAATTATATTTTTTTTGTTTTTTAAAAATTATTTTTGACATCAGCACATGAAAATAATCTAAAAATATTAAATTTAAAATAAAATAAATTGAAATGTTTTCAAAAAAAAATATTTTATATATTTTTTTACATTGTTAATAAACCTGGTCGTTAGAGTTAAACTTAATTTTTTTTTAACAATGAGCTCTTGCCAAGTTTGGATTTTAATTAAATTAAACAGAGTTGTTTTAGCGGACCTATTAACTCAATGGGGGTAATAGGTCCCATTACATAACTTGCATATCATATATTAATGTTTAAAATGCCTTTTATTATCACATACATAAATAACTCATCCGTCAATATATTTTAAATGATGTTTTCGGTAAGTATTTTTATACACACACACCTATGATGTTTTCTATTGTCACTGAAATTTTAAATATATCTTTCGATACTATAACATGTTATTCAAATTCATAGATTTATACATGCTAACTATACTAATGCAATGATTCTCTTCTTGGTAACCTCGAAAAATGCAGGACAAATATGTAGTTTGCTTCTTCTTTTTTTTTAGTCTATAATTAATATATGACAAGAAATGCATTCAACATAAATCTTTAATCTTAACAATACATGCTCATCTCATATTATTAATATATATTAACTAAAGTTATAATATGATTATTTAAATTAATAGAGAATGACATGCTATCTACCTCATACAAAAAACAAATAAGTAAAAACAAATATGTGCGCCCATTTGTGATTCTAGCCCAAGTATCGGGTCTAAATTTCAGCGGGCCGGCATGAATTTTTGTTTATCATTTTATATATATTTAATATAAAATTAATTAAATATACACACACTACCTTATTAATTTAAATGCCACAAAAAACTCGAGGTTGTTTCTGAAGAAAATTATAGTTACACACTTCTACAAGTTACATAAAGCGGTAGCTGATTACTAATGCTAATATTAACCCTAGTGATCAAATCACTTGGATTTATGTTTTCTTATCAGTACACAAGAGGGTACGTATAGTTAAGAAACACTTTCCACCGACTGGTTAAGACCACAAAGATTCAAGCCAGATCGGATGATCTTCCATCGGTAAGAACATGGGAGTTCCTGCAGGGCCATTGTAAGTGTTGACTTGCTCTGGAAGCATCAATGGCAGATCATCTAGAGTGATGAAGTCATCCGAGCTACAAATAATCCTGCTGATCATAACCAGATAATGATTGCAGAGGTGGTAGTGTTTCGTGGATTACCTGTAGAGAAAATCGAGAAAGAAAGCATGAGGGTTTAGTCAAAGATTGAAAGTTTCCCATGATCAGGTTCCACTGTCAAGTCTCACCTGATCTTCTAAAGTTGTGAAATTTGCATCAAGGTCTGCAGAAGCAGAAGAAGTCTTCTGACGATCTTTTCCGCCATTATCACTGGTAGATTTCTCAGCCTGCTGATCTGCGTATTGATTTTACAGAACATTATTTTGATGAATAGATTTCAAGATAATGAATATAACAAATTTAACCTCCCACCTTACCTTTACTACTAATAATATTATTATAGGGTGAAAGATCACTCTTATCACTGGTAATCCAGTTTTCAAAACCTTCGTCAGGTTCTGGAGTAATATTTTCCTTGTTATATGGCATATCAGCCTTCTCATCTGTCTTTTTAACCTTCTTACATGGTCCTTCACTATTCTTCTTCGTTACACCATATGATAGAATACTTTTATCAGCCGCCTCCTTTCTCTTTTTAACCTTCTTGCATGGTCCTTCACTCTTCTTACTTGGCATCTTCTTCATTACTTTACACAGAACCAGAGAACTCTGCAAAAGTTGGACCGGCAAATGGGATTCAAGAAACACAACTCAAAAAACTGATGGAACCATACGAATTTGCTTTAAACTTAAGCTGTTTTGAAAGAAATATGAACAATATTAATCTTGTTTTACTCTTTGACACACTGAAAAGTATATGAGCACACACTATACTACACACCTGGTTGGGTATACTGTACTCGTGCATCACATACTTGATCCCATCTTTCTCACAAGAATGAACGAAGATCCTTCTGATACCAATCACTTCCCCAGTAAATTCAGATTTTATCTCATAATCCTTTCCTTTAGCTAGCCATGTTCCCGTGCCTGTTGACCTATTGATTCTCCTGTTTTTTGAGCCCGGGTACTTAGGATGGAGTGGAGAAAAGAAATATCCCTCTCCATCATCTGAATCTGTCCCAGTAAAATCTAATTAAACTTAGAACATAGTGAACACAACTAGCTAGCTAGTTCACAGTTGAAAATTTACAAGAGACTTACAGGATAAATTCCAGGGATCAAACTGGTAGAGATCATCAAGTTGGGGGATTCTGCTGACTAGCTGATCATTCCCAAGTAGTTTTCCCTTCAGAAAATGATTTATTAGTTCTACACCAGTCGGACGAAATCTTTCTCCGACGCTATATTCAGAAGGTGTTGTCTTGCTTGTCATCTTTCACCGTTAGATGTTCGTGCCTGCAAGAAAAGTAGCATAAAATAAGATGCACTCACTGTTAGAATCATCATGTACTGTTTCATTCCTCTTCCTAAAACTGGAATTGCAGACCTAGCTAGCTAGGCCTCTTGATTGTATAAGATGAAGCTTGCTTTAGGTACTGAAGAGGAGATGATCAAGAGCACTACAAGGTTTTCTTTTTTCGAAGGAAAAACGAAATAATTAACAAGTGAGGAGCTCAACTGGTGTGGGGATAGCGAAGGCATCAGATTTATAGAGGGGAAAACTACACTTCGATCATTTCTGCTCAAACCGCGTTACTGTGGAAAAACACAGTGCTGCACTGCACCTCTACAAGTTTCGTAGGCCCCACCACGTCTTCTTTTCCGTGGGTAGCAAGCAACTGTAAATCTTAAATCCTAACGATACATTTTTATCTCATAAGAAGATATCATATGTAGTTTTTTATATATAAAAAAAAAATTAAAAAAATTAAATTATGATACATCAATTAAATTAACTAATTCTTTCAAGTGAATTTCACATGATTTCAAAGTTTAGGTTTTATATAAACTACCATCCTTTGAATTTCTTGAGTAAGAATCAAGGACATGATTGATACAATTATATATATAAGGACCTATCAGTCACAAACTTTAAAATACAGAGACATAAGAGCTACTTGCAATATTCTAGAAACATAAATATTTTACATGACAATGTATCATGTGCAAGTCATATGAATTTTATGTTTGTTTGGATAGAGAAAACAAATATAAGGATATATTCAAGAAAATAGGGATTAAGTTCGCATAATAAAACAAATATAAGAATAGATGGAAAACTTACCTCATTTTTATATAAAAATGGATTAAACCATCCCAAAAAAAAAAAGCATGATTTGGCTATGGCATGTATATTTTTGTGTTTCATAAGTATTTTTTAGAAAAAAAAAATTATTTTTTCTTGCTTTAAATTAATTTTAAGTGTTTTTTTAGGGTTTTTTTTTAATTTGATGATGTAAGAAATAATTTTTTAAAATAAAAAAATAAATATTATTTAGATGCATTTTCAAGTAAATAACACTTTAAAAAACAATGTTAGGGTGAAATTAATTTGAAAATGAAATAATTTTTTTGTTGTTGTTGAAATAGCATGCATGAAAAAAGGGGCAAATTCATGTAACCAAGATACTTTCTTTCTGTTCAATCTTTCCTCACGGTTCTAAGAAGAAGAAGAAAATGGTGAGCTGGCATCAATATTTTTTACTCATTTTCCACGGTTCTAGATTTTAACCGCGTTAATTATTTAAACTTAATTAAATACAGATAATCAAATCAACTTGGATAAAATTAAAATATCAAAAACATATAAGACCATGTTTCATATCAAGGAATTCTTAAGCAATGAAAGAAAGTTATTTGATATTGAGCTATTAATTTAGTTTTTGCATTCACATCTTTCAAGTTTTTAGATTACTTCTCAAGTTTAAATTCACTTTATTTATATATAAAAAAAATCATAAAATTTAATTTTTATTTTTTAAATGCAAGGGAACTCCACCCTCCAAAAATCTTATTTTATGGGTTCAAATGAGCGAATAAAACTCTGACTGTCTTATATTCTTACAAGGGATACACACTTTGACTTGAAAGTGAGATCTATTATGCAAATCACAAGATCTATGTGATCACGACACCTCTCTTGGGTAATCATTATATCGTTAAAATTGAAAGTATTTTTAATTAAAACATGCATAAAAAACCCCGAAACAAGCACCTAAGCACTGCACTTGTGCTGACTCAAAGTCAACTGCTTTGGAGAATGGAACCTTATCTCAACTCAAAGTCTACTACTTGGGCGAAAATAAGCACACTTCCTTCCCACAAACTTCTCTACAAGTTTTGTGTGCCCCACCATCCTTGTTCTTCTTGGAGCGCAAGCAATTGCAAAGAATTGTTTTTTTTTAAAAAAAAAATATGATACTTTATGATTTTTTTTAATTTTTATTATATTTCTCGAGATTTAAGGTATTATAAAAGTTAATTTTAAAACTGTTTTTAAAGACACATACGGTTTTAGGAAGAAGAAAATGGTGAGGTGGCATCAAAATTTTCTACTATTCCATGGTTCTAGATAAAATAAATACAGATAATCAAACCACTATTAATTTATTTTTCGCATTCACATCATTCAAGTTTTTAGATTACTTCTCAAGTTTAAATTCCCTTTATTTATATATAAGAGAATCACATAATTTCATTTAATTTTTTGGATTTGAGAAATATTATTATCTAGAAAGTATATTTTATGAGTTCAAATAAACAAATAAAATTCTGATTATCTTATATTTTTATAAAATATACATGTTTTAACTTGAATTCAAAATTTATTATACAAATCATAAATCATCTGATAATATCATATCACGTCTATGGAATACTCATTACATTGTTGACCCAAGACTTAGCATCTAGCTTTAAAATTGAAAGTCTTTTTAATTAAAACATGAATAAAAAAACCGAAACAAGTACAGAAGAGCAATGCACTTGTGCTGACTCAAAGTCTACTGCGTTGAAGAATGGAAACCTTATCTCAACTCAAAGTCTACTGCTTTGGATAAAATAATGTAACTGCCTTCCCAAAAACTTCTCTACAAGTTTTGTATGCCCCACCATCCCTTTTCTTCTTGGGGCGCAAGCAATTGCAAAGAATTGTTTTTTTTTTTAAATGATACTTTATGATTTTTTTTTAATTTTTATTATATTTTTAATCATGTCAATTTACTTTTAACACCACCACATCAAAAATGTTATAAAAAAAATAAATAAAAAAGTTAAAGCTAAAACAAAATTATTTGAAAAACAAAATATATAGTCCAATTATAACCATTGTAGATATCATTTGAAGATTCTGTAACTGAAGATCTTGATGCATCACTTACAAATTCTAGAGTTACCGGAGATCTTGATCATCATCTATAAGAAAAGAAGACTAAAATCTCGAGATTTAAGCTCTGTTTAGAGTGTTGTTAAAGTTAATTTTATAAATATTTTTTTATTCAGAAGTATTAAAGTTATATTCTTTTATTTTTTTTTAAAAAATATTTTCGATATTAATATATTAAAACAATCTAAAAACACACAGAATAATTTAATTTCAAATAAAAAATAAAATAAAAATTAATTTTTTTTTCAACATTTCTAAAACACGCCCTCAATGTTCACTAAAATCTACTATCATTCACTGCAATCTACCATGGTTTTACTGTTATTGTGGTAATCAGCTGTCATTATATTCCATCGTGTCCTTCTAGAAGTGTTGTCAGCTCTCACGAGTTGTATTCTTGTTCCTGATCATGTGGAGAAGCCATGAAGGATGAAGCCATTATCTCGTCCATGGATGAGCATCGTGTTCTTCGGCTTTAGGGTAGTGGCAAAGGATTTTTGCAGGAAGTTTTCTGGTTAATTATGCCATTAATTATAGTATAAACGAGACTTCAAGCCCAGATGGGAGGTCTTCCATCGAATAATCGAGTTGGGAGATGGCAACTTTCTCGAACTGACTGTCACTCTTTTTGGTAGTCCGTAATTAAAAAATTATCAGCTAATTCCATGGTTAAAAATCAACTACTGTGCTGTATGATTAAAATTAAAACAATCCCAGTTGAATCAAACCATTCGAGCCCATGTACTTCTCGCTCGGATGACCACAGCAAAACCCTAGTCTGAAGAATCAAGATTTTTAATTAAGCAGATGATCAAGTCCAGGAAAGCAGATTTCACCTCAACATTCCATGCTATATAGTACAATATAGACACAGGCAAAAAAAAAAAACTTACACGTCGAAGGAGTTTAAGTGGTGGTGAACTGGGAAATCTTTTTCGATAAGTTGTGCTGCCATACTGTCTCGTATATTAACTCCACCATTCTTTTCTTCTTTTTTTTTATTTGAGGAAACCCCACTACATTTTAAGCACTCTTTACGGGCTCAGGTTAAATAAACAAAACTTTAGCTATCTCAAACTCTTAGAAGGTGAACATGCCTGACTTAAACTTAAGATCTGCAAAACAAATCTCAAGTTTTTTACCTCCACGCCACCAAGTCTCTTGGAAATGGACTCCACCATTCTCTTTAAACCATAAAGCCTACAGAATTCAACGAGAGAAGCAATGAGAAGTCAAATTCATTCAAATGAGGTTGAAATAAAAGAAAGGGAAGCAAAAGTGTATGGTATGGCACGATCAGATATACTCTTCAAGCTAAAATTGTCCCCTAGCTTGTAAGAGTATTTTGTAGGTTATCCACATGATTTGTCTTAGTTAAATCATTATTTAGCAGTGCCATATTATCACCTGAATTCTCAAAACTTTTAGGTTTTACAAGCTTGCTGCAAGATGATGTTGTTGTTCATGTAATAATACCCTGAAAAAGTTAATTAGGAAAGGATAACCTAATCTTTGAGGAGTAATTATAGTTGTGAGAGACAATGAGGACATTTCATATATTTTGATATATATAACAAAATTATGAGGTTTCCTATTATGCCCTTTTGATTTAAGGCGTGTGCTCTCTATCTTGATTTTTAATTGAGTTTTTGCATGCATATTAGGGTTATTGAGAAAGGTTTAGAAATTAAAATTTTACGGTATTTGGTTTTTAATTATTTTTAAGTAGTTGTTATGCTAATGGCGTCTTATATTGATTGGATATCATTAAAAATGATTTATAAGTTTTTGGTAGATTAATTTGAAGAAATAATGAACTTAAAAAAAGAATGGTTGATAACTTCAGAAAACCGGGAACCTAGTCTTTGATTCACAAGTGTTATGGTCAGAATTTTCACAGGCTACAGAACATTTGAAATAACAGTTAGAGCGTAAGAAGGAAGAAGTGCTTCACCTTTCACCTATATGATCTTGACGAATGCCCATCAACTTTTCTAGAACAAGATCGCCATCAATGGAGAGCAGATCTACCACCAAAGCTGTGGGGTAGTCATTTTCAGAGATTCCTCTGCCTTTCGTCTCGTGAATAAGAAAAAAACTGATTTTTACCCGACAGCACTTTCATTTGAACACACTTTTCTGCAGTTATGGAACACTTCCTTCCCTTTATGTTCAAAATCTAAATTAGAAAGGGAAACTTCCAGCATCCTTGAACATGATCGCCCATGAACTATGGATAGTAACCTATCTAAATTTAACCCCCTGGTATACTCAGGCCAAGAGATTTTCTAATCAAGCCAAGGACCAGCATCGAAAAATGCAACATTTTCCCAGACTCTAGAGTCAGTAAAATGGGATCCCAAAAGAGAAATCAGATGAAATTGGAAGGGGTCATGTTGTCCTATGAGTCTTGTTAGTTTCACAAGTTTGCAGCTTTTCCCTCTTAAAAAGCTTGTTCGTACTCTTCAGTTTTATTGATGATCTATTTCCTCATCTCCTCTCTTTTCTCCATTTCCTCTAGATGAATGGTATTTTTCCTGCACAAACTATACCAGAAATGTTTATCAGTAAATGGTGTATTATAAAGGTGTCTGTAATCTTTAAATTTGACCATGAATTTAAGGCTACAAAAAAGAAAAACATCACAATTCCAGAAGATCTAGATTAATTTGTAGATTCTGATGAAACGACAACAAGAGCATCACAAAGAAATTCACATGAGAGAAACAGAGGAGGCTAAGTAATAGCATTGGCTGCTGTTACCCACAGAAGGAGGAAAATGTGATGCTTGCTACTGTGGAGGTCTTACAATGATGCATCTGAGAAATACCTGTCCTTGTAAGCGTTAAGATTTTGAATAAGCCAAAATGCAAGAACAGATATGGGTGTACATCACAACAGCAACAGGTAAATTATAGAATTCCTGCAGATTCATGCGGTGTATAATACATTGCAAATGCATGTTTGATTAATTGACACGGTCACAGCTCAAATTGGATATCTTTTAAGACTTCTTTGCTGATTACTCTCGTGTAGCACGCAAATCTATGAATTTTTTGAGAAACATATTATTTTATCTTTATTTTCTTTGGAGCCTAAAATTCATATGATGATAATTGAATTCAAATCCTATGGGAAGATCCACTTCCTGCTCTTAATTCGAATGATCATATGCTCAGCAGAAAGAGGGTTGGAAAATGCCACAACCCTCTTCTCGCCAAGACAGAAATCCCATGAAATTGGAAGGGAAATTTGAGTTTTTCTTACAATAGAAAGTTAAAATGTGAACGATGAGACTTTCTTGGGATAACAAGACATCAGTTTACCTCACCCAAAAGGCTACAACCTACATCGACATGCAGGGCCAAGCACAATGAAATCAATGTAAGGTCATTCCTCACCTCTACACCAAAGATCTAACAAAAGGGGCATGATTCTGTTCAAAGAGAACGTTTGGTTTTCACTTGAAAGTACCAATCGGAACACATTACGGAGCCTAAAATTTATAAATAATTCGCTGGTTATGAGTCATAGTCAATCTACCTTTATCATAAGCTAACACCGAATGTTTAATCTATTGACTACACAATAAAACAGCAAAGAAAATGGGGTGAAATTCTGTTGATGAACTTACAGGGAAGAGCTTGAGAAGAGGGCGAAGGAAAGACAAGAAAGTAGTTGTTGATGATGCTGAGCCATTACTTGAAAAGGAGACGCTTTATTTTGTACCAGAGTCATGAAATCTGTTTCTGCAGACTAGTGTTTGCCCTTGAAGATGGTGAAAGGCTTGGGTGTTTTGTTAGGTTATTTTAGGGTTCTTACCTGTCTTTTGTTTTTTCTTCCAGAGACTGGGCTGTCGGGTAAAAATCTATTGCTGGATTTGAAAATTAAAAAAAAACAATGATTTCATTGATTGAGGAAAAATTGAGTATTGCAATTAATTTTTTTCTTGCTACCTAAAGCTTATTTTTCTTTTCAATTTTATCCTCTCAATTTCAGTTGATTTATGATTGGGTTTGATTGTCTACTCTAATTAGTTTTGTATTAGGTTCTCGTAATATTTAGAAGAAGAAAAAAAATTCATAACCCTGGTTGATACTCGATTTAAAATCTTAATTAAATTTATTGTGAATTATAATAATGCTATTAAAGTCGCCCTCAAGTAATTATATTTATACATTTCTAGTTTGTGAATTATAATAAATTTCGTTAGTTTCATTGAGATTCTCAAAAGGTATGGAGAAATAAAAGTCTGGCATTTCGGTTGATGCAGGGATTTGAAAATTAAAAATTGATTTCATTAATTTAGAAAAATTGAAGCATAGACGAAATTGAAATTAGTGTTCAAGAATTGAAGTGAATGAAAAGTGGGAAAATGGTTGGTGGGGATGAGGTAGGCATAGAATTCATTAGTTAATTTTCTCACATCGCATCTTCGAGGTAAAAAACTATTCAGAGCAATAAAATTAATAATATGATTTTTTAAATAACATAAATATCAGTATTTTTTTTATATATACACTCCAATGAAGAAAAAAAACAAATTTTATTTTAATATATATAATATTGATATAATTATTTATTAATAATAACTAACTAATATAAAATACAATCAAAACTATTTTTTTATATAGAAATATAGATTTAAAAAAAAATGAAAAAATTAAAAGATGAAAAACTAAAATTTTTTTTAATCTTTTTTTTCTTAGCTTTTCCGGAGACTATGAGTCTACTCATTTTCTTCGTTGGTGTCTTCAGCCTATCAACAGGTTTTCACATGCAGAAATCTGATATCGTTGGCAGGATGCAGGACCGATTGCTCTCCACCACCTTCTTTTTTTTTCTTTTTTTTTAAACTTGGCAGACAAAAACAGTGAAAGACGGAATACACTTTTGGATTAAAAAAGTTTCAGGAAAAGGGTGGAAAAAAAAAAAAGTGAGAAGGCATAGTTGATGGAGGCCTTGGTCTTAAATATTTTGAGAGCATGATGGGGGCTTGTTCTTAGCAAGTTGATGGGTTTGGAGATCAACTAGTCGAAAGTGAATGTTCAACTTTTTATTATTATTATTATTATTATTATTATTATTATTAACGCGGTTATCTGAGCCAGTTTATACCTCAATTAATTTTATAGATTTTAAAATTAATAACCATATAAATATCTAATAGTCATTATATTAGTAACTATATGGCTCGAACCCGACGGTAAAAGACCAAACAACATTAAACTTTGAGCTTTCAAGAACATGCAAAGCTCATTAGAGGACTCTCCAATATTTAAATTACCATTACCATTACCATTACCCATTACCATTACCATATTGTGTGAATTTGCCGAGAAATAAGAAATGATGGGAGGTCGATGAAGATAACGTGAACTCTCTCTCTATGTTTTTGAGTGAATTGTACATGGGGTATGAAATGATATATAATGTTATTTATGATCTTTATATATAAAGAAAAAGAGGTATTTTTAACTTTGATATCGATATAAGATTCGTTTATTTATAAGATATGTTGCTCACCTCATAAAAAACATATAATAAATACTTCTTATAGAAATGTTTAGAAGCATAATAATGGTGTTTTTCAAAATATTTTTTATTTTTAAAATTTTAATTTTGATATTAACATAGTAAAATAATATAAAAACATAAAACAGTTAATTTGAAAACAAAAAAAATCTTTTAAAAAGAATTAATGTAAAGATAAACAGATTTTTATATTAGATGGTCAATGATGAAGAACTATTGGCCCTATCTGTAACCCTGTTCTTGTGCATGTAAGATTATGAAATGGGCAAAGGTTGTTTTACCTATACCCATCGATTGCATTTTTCTGTATATTTTGCTTTTTAAAAGAAGTAATTTCATCATTCATGGCATAAAAAGAGAGATTGCTATCACATGGATTTGATCTAAATGGATCAAATCCCTATTTATAATTGTGTTTCCAAAAGCATTTTTTTTTAAATATTTTTTATTTTATTTTTATTTTAAATTAAATATTTTTGATATTTTTAGATTATTTTCATGTGCTGATGTTAAAAATATTTTTTTAAAAAAAAATATTATTTTAATTCATTTCTGAATAAAAAAAAAAACTTTTAAAATCAACCTCTCAACACTAAACCAATTACTTTCTAACGATGCAAAGCTTTATTTTGTTTGAGATCTCTTTTTCATGTATCACATTTTTGGAAAAAGAATATATTTTGTAAACAAAAAACTATTATTTAGGGTTAAGGATGCATTTTGCATCATTTGCATTTTTTTCTTATGATTGTGTCTCTCCATATATTTTTTTTATAAATTATGCATTTAAAGAATCTTTTTTTTTCTTTTAAATTTATCTCTTCCCATCCAATTTTTTTAGTTAAGATGTCATGTGTCAATCACATGTGCATTGAACAAGTTAAAAATAATAATGCATGTTAAATTAGAAAAAAAAAACAAATACTTAATTAAAAATATTCAAAATGAAGAAACAAATAATTGTATGGTTGAGATGTTTTGGTTTTAATGGAAATAAAATAGATATAGTTTTGTTAGGTCATTATTTTTTTTATTTTTGTAAATCCTTGATTAAAATATAAAAAAAAAAAAAAATCAAAGTTGACCTACCGAATTGTTACAATTAAAACCTAATTTATTTCTAAAAAGCTGAAAAGGTATTATTTTAATTAAAATAATATTATTTTGATTATCTGAATTTAATCTAGATTAAAATGCTCACTTGTAATCTAAGTCTTGAACCTGATGAAATTTAATAACTTAACATGATCTGATCTACAAAAATATCTTATAGTTTCTATTTTCATAAACCAAGCTTGAAAGAAAAGCGAAAACCATTTGAGCCCCTGGTATTGAGCTCGTCCTAATCAAGGAAGATCGTTAACCAGGACGCCATGTGTACCTTTTAAAATGACAAATAAGATTCTCTTATCCATTGGTAAAAAAATATATTTTAAAATTTTTGAGATTTTTTTATATATTTATATTATTTTGCTAATATAAAGTTTTAAACCCTTTATTTTACAATGAATTAACCCTTTATTTTGTTAATATAAAGTAGTTGATTAGAAGGGTAGTTGATGTTGTTTTTGAAAGTATTTTTTTCGTTTAGAAATGCATTAAAATGATATTTTTAAAAAAATTTCATTTTTAACATTAGCACATGAAAATATTTAAAAACACTAATTTATTATTTAAAATAAAAAATATAAATATAAATTTTTAACTTTTTTTAAAAAAAATATTTTTTTAAAACACAATCTCCAACATAACAAATTTGTATTAATTAAATGTCTATAAATGAATAAAGGAAAAAGGTTTATTAAAACTTCTCCTTTTTTGCCTCATCATTGACCCTAAACTCTAGGGCCCTATCTAAGGTAGGTGTTTTATGTAATTTATTATCTACAAACTATTAATAGTTATTTTTTAAAAATATTTTTTTTTCACACATAAAAAAAAATCCATAATCATAAAAAATTGATTTGAAAAACAAAATCAAAAATATTTTTTAAATACAAAAACAAACACACTCTAAAACAATATATATATACACGCGATCCAAACTAAGTTTGGTTTAAGAAAATATAAAAAATAATTCTCTTAAAACAAAACACAGTTTAAAATGCAGTATTTCTACATAGACAAAATGAGAAGTAATGGATTTTTTTTTATAGTTAAACTTGGATTTCAAGTGTTTTTTAAACTATTATTCTGCCTGAAAAAACATTACGGTAATGTTTTTTTTTAATTTAATGTAAAATTTTTTTAAAAAAATAATATCATTTTAATATATCTCAATTAAAAGATATTTTTCAAAAATACCATACACCACATTATCAATATTCCCGCAATAAATAATAGAAAACTAAATTTCAGAATATCCTACTAAAATTATCCTTATATCCCCTTGCTAGTGGCAATATGCGTAACCTGATGGCATATGCCAAGAAACGGCATCATGGTTTTTAGACGCCCCCACTCAATTTGGATTAACCCTAAAAAAAAAAAACCCTAAAAAACGCCATGACAAAACTCCTTCCCTACATGGCAGTTGTCTGATTTAATTTTAACAGACCCCACAAGCTCCATGATTAGGATAAACCCTCACGAATTTTCAAATTAGGTAATGATTACTGCTAATGTGATTATCCTGGTAAACTTGACCACCGCTCTATAACAGAGGAGTCTCTAATGATAGAATATTTTGAGCATATCCAGAGTTATCCAGCTAGACAATTATCGCTCAGACTGACGTGGAACACAGCTGCCACTGTAATAAACTTGCTCAAGATCCAATGAGTACTTGCCACGTAAGTCAAAGACAGCCTTCTCTGTTCATGTATGCGGCGTATAGTACGTCCACTCAGGACGCAAGATCATACTATAAATACGCCACAGATTCTGGGACTTGTTCAAATCACAGCTGGAACGTTTAAGTTTTCGAAGCCCTGTGTTGTCCAGGAGTTGCATGGCTCAAGCAATATCCAGAATGCCTTTGGAATACATGGATTTTGAGGAGGATTTCGGGTTTTCTGATGATCCGGCGTATTTTACTGACATTGCTTTCGGATTTTGGGAAGAACAGGATGTGTCACCTGAGAGTTCATGTAACTCCGGTGATTGTAACGAGGAGGATGAAGATGAGATGAGTTCTTGTAATGTTAAGGAGAACAGGAAGTTCTGGGAAACAGAGAAGCAACTTCTTCAGGTGACTTTTCATTTTCTTTTCAATTTAAAATGTGCCAAATGTAGTTTAAGGTCACTGTGTGATTAAATTATTCGTAATGGAAATTAGTATTGATTATTTATGGTTGCTTTTTTGCAGGCAACATTGTATAGAACAAGTTCTCTTGAGACCAGGATTCGTCAAGCTACAAAAGAAACTCTGAAGGAAATCGATGGGGTCGGCATGTATTGTTTGTGTGGGAAACCGATGGCCGGAGCTTGCCGGAATTGCTTGCAAAGAGAGGTTTCAAATCGGCTTCAAAATCGAGGCTATAATTGTGCCATTTGCAAGTCCTCGTGGAAGAGATCTGCAGAAATTCCTTCAGGTACAACAAATAACTCATTTCTTTCCATCTTCTTATGGCAACAATGTTATCACTGCTAACCAGAAGATGATAATCATAAGATTAATCAGTGTTGATTAAGACCATGTGATACTATTAATGGAGCTGTACAGACATTAATGGTCTCTGTGACTGCTGGGGCTAAGCATTTTTCTGCAAATTTATGCAGGGGAACACACTTTTTTGGAAGTGGTGGACAGATTAGATTCAAAGAAAGGAGAGGTGAGAGTGGTAATCGAGTTGAATTTCCGAGCTGAATTCGAGATTGCAAAAGCAAATCAAGAATACAACCAGCTAATTAACCGGTTACCGGAAGTATATGTAGGCAAGACAGAAAGGCTAAAAACCTTGATAAAGATACTATGTTCAGCAGCTAAAAAGTGCATGGAGGAGAAGAAGATGCACTTGGGTCCATGGCGGAAGCTCAAGTATATGCAATCTAAGTGGGCGGGCACATGTGAGATAACAACACCGGCACCGTTGCCTGGTGGATTTTCGGACCGGCCGGCGAAGTCTAGGGCATCCATGTTGACTTGTGATCTGTTGGAGACTTTCCCTGTCTGGCATTGTACAGCAGTTCAAGTCTTGTGATTCAAATTTTGAAAGATTATGCAATGAAGACCCTGGCCGGAGACAGATCTATGTCTAGATGTAAATACTAGCATTTGTGTTGGGTTTGAGAGTTAGGTGATTCAGTGGGGTTGGTTGATTTTATGATACCGATGTGTGAACCTTTTTCTCTTGAAGTGAGTTATGAACAATAATTCTCGAATTTGAGTCAGGATATTTATTGTAAAAATTTATGATAAGCAAGGTTTCTACTCGCTCACCTCAACTCACAAAATATACTTTTCGGAGAGTGGATTCCTCACAATATATATAATATATATATATATGATTGATCAAAATTAATCAAAATTCATTGAGTAAAGACCTCCAATTAAAAAATAGTTGCTTGAAAAAGTTAATAGCTCATCTTGGGTTATTTCTTTGATCTATACTTTTAGTTTTATTTAAGTTTAATAGTAAAGCTTCTAATTTAATATTTTGATGAAATTTTCAAGTCAATTGATCAAAATCAATCACAAGAGAACATCACTGACATGTCTTGAATCCAAGTGACTATTTGATAAAAAAATTGATGAGAGAAAACCTGTAAATAATTAAAATAAATAAAGGCAGGGGTTTGAGATGAGAAAAACTTAATTAAAATAATTATTTATTTCTTATAAAGCCCTTCATTTCATGAACAAATTACTGCTGTTGGTAGGACAAAAACAAATAAATTATATTGATGCATGAAAAACTGTAAATGAAAAAGGGTGTAAGATCAAATCTCGAGGGACATATGGGTCGAGCCAGGGCAGTCCTAGCAAGCTTGCAAGTTGATGGGCTCAGCCCTGCTGGTCCTGGGAAGGGTTTGTTGCTCATCATAGTTGGTCGAACAACTTCGTGTTAACTTATTATTATATAATTCGTTGTTCGTTTTTGATAAAATTTTAGAAATGAAATGAAAATAAAAAATGAAAATAAAAAATGAAAACACATTCGTTAGAATTAATCTCTGCATAATGTATCACATCACTTAGATGTTAAGAAAAATGTTAGGGTTCTAAATTAAATCGATCCCATATTAGTGGTATACTTGTTCACATGTGTGTAAGTTAAGATGGTGCAATGGTTATGATATATATTGCATATGTATCAATATAATTAAGTTTTAACCAATAAAATTAAACACTTATAAAGGGTTTATCTTCTCATGTATTAAAATAAATAAAAATAAAAATATCGATACCAAGTTGGAAAAAACAAATATTTGAGAAAAGTTTTTCAGCTAAATAATATGAATCACATTTTTTTATGGTAGATTTGTTGTAAATTAATTTTTTGGTAGACAATAGAAATTAAGTTCATATCATAAGTTTTACTTTAAGAGCATATTAAATATTTTTTATTAAAAATATAATTTTTTGACAATATAAATTCACTTGTGTATTATTTGTTTCCTTATTGATTTATAATAACACAGGGAGATATGAAAATTTTAGTAAATGCCAAGCAGTGTCAGTCCATACAAAATCCCAGGTAATCAGAATAAGCTTCTGCCTATGCATCAAAGTTTTTAACCGCGTGTCTAAAATCAAACAAGATAATTACCAGAAACCATGCACATTCCACAGTCAGCATAATCAAGCCCACAAGAGACACAAATTTTTTTTTTTGATAAACCGAAGCTAACCACGGGTATCCAGGCCGCTGGGCCTGACTAATCCCGGGAGTGCACAAGGCCTCGACAAGCATGTTTCCCACAAGTGCACCACGGTTAAGTCAAGGGCTTCGCTCAAGTCCGATGACCCCAAGGAATTGTTTGCACCTGAGCGGATTCGAACCTGAGATCTCATGGGGAGCACACCCACAAGCCCAGGCCTCCACCGCCATGCCAACCCCCTGGTGTTAAGAGACACAAAATACTAAAGCTGAAAACCAACGAAGGGAGTTTATTGCTCAAGGAGTCTGGTCACCTTAATTTATCTGTCGGAGGGCCGCAGAGCTTCAAAAAGGCCATAACAGCTCTTCCAAGAGGGATGTAATAGGCTGTGAAGAAATTCAAAACAGAGTACGAGTACCAATTAGTGAAAAACACTAAAGAACAAGACGATTAATCAAACTTTCAACACAAGAATTCCAATTCCACCAAGTGCAAGGATTTGCCAAGAAGAATAACATTTCACTGGACATCCATCGAAGTCTAAACCACAAATAACAAGTGCAAGAATGTATAAAAGAGAGAGAAGGAAGGGGTCATGGTGGGGGTACCTTGAAGGAGGAGTGCACAAGGAAGCCAAAGCTGAGAGGCGGCGACGACGACGAGCTGACAGGAGAGGATGATTTGAGAGATGAGAGGATGTCAAACGTGATTTCAAAGGAGAGGATGACTTGAGAGGATGATGAACACTGAAGAAGAATTGGGGAAAACTGAAAAGGGAAATTTAATTAAGATGGGTTTTACGTGAATCAGCTGGGATCGTAAAATCGGACCGATCCGGTCTGATTTTACGATTCCATACGATTTTATCGGTTTTTGACCGAGTTTGACCCAAGCTGATTTTTCTACCCGAGTTAACAAGGTTTGATGAGTTGACTCATAAAATCGTTCGATTTTGCGAGTTAACTCGCGATTTTAACAACACTGCTTATTCCATAAAAATTATTCAAGAGAGGCTAATTTAAAATTTTTAAGGGACATAATTAAATAATTTATATACTAATAGGAACCAAAATAAACTTTGGGGAGCGGCGTTGAACCCTTCCGCCCCTGTCTATAAGGCAAGGCAGTAGAAATCGTTTCGATCAAATGCTTGAAGACAAAAATCAGTAGCCCTAAATTTCAACCTTTTGAATAGGTTTGCATTGACCATACTTTTTCTTCTTTTCCGTTCTCCAATGGCTTTACATGTAAGGGTCAAGTTTAAATTATTAAATTTAATTTGACCTTATTCAAAACTCTTTTTACGGGTTAATCAAGATAATATTTTTAAAAAATAAATAAATTTTGACTGGATTAAAAATTGACTCGTTAATTTATTTTGTTTGAGTTTGAGCAGAGTTAAGTTAATATATTTTAAAGTAATTTCATTAAATTAAATGATCCGCCGAAAAATAAAAAAATAAAAACCTGAATTAGGCTACAAAATCTACAAAAATAATGAGGGCAGCATTTTGTCTCATACGGACAACTAGTAAAATAAATGTAAGAACTTCGAAAAACAATTTGTTTCCTAGTACAGAAACAGACACATCAATGGTCTTGTACCTGTTTTTTGGTTTCGTATGTAGCTAGTAAGACGGAATTTTTATTATTATTAATGATTCCCTTGTCCATTTAAATCCTTTAAATTATCATAAATGAACATTTTATATTTTTTAAAGTGAAGAATATTTTAATTATATAAGAATATGCTATTTTTTTTATACACCTTTAAAATCTAAGCCCTTGAAAAATTAAGAGGGAAAGATTCCGGTATTATTTTTGTGAGAGATTTAAATCATGTTTTCGTCAACCTATATATACTCATCGTGCAAGTTGACCTGGAAATCAGCTAACTAAAACTAAGTATAAAGAAATATATATTTCATCTAGTTGTGTCAAATAACTATTTCATTTAAAAATTTATATTGTTGTATAAGCCTTTAAAATATAATTTATATTATTCTTTAATATAACATCTCAAGTGAAAGCTTTATAAACCAAATTATCTTATACTCAATTTTTATCAAATAAAATGAGAGTGATAAGATTTAAATCCGTGATCGATAGATCAATAAAACTATAATATCATACCAAAGAACTATTTTACTGAAAATTTTAAATTATTAGATGACGACATAAAATATGATCTGTATTATTTTATAATTGTTTAAATCAGTCGATCTGGTAAGGTCATTTTATAACTAAAACAAAACATTTTTTTTAAATAACATTTTGAATTCGAATACTAAAAACAATGTAGCAGTCTGTGATACCATGTTAATATTCCTACAATGTACTAATTTTAGTGGAGAGAGAGAGAGAGAGAATGAAAAATCTCTTTGTTTCTTCTGTACTATCTTTTCTGCATACTCAAGTAATACAAAATTATTGATTTTATACGCTGTCATTGTAACTAACTACCTAACCTAACTAACTAACTCATACTAACTAACTAATTCTCTAATCATTTTCATGCTCTAGCACAAAGCACAATGGTCAGAACTAATATTTTTAAAAATAATCATCGTTTCAATAAAACTTAATATTATTTAAAAATTAACTAGATAAGAGCTTGCTCGTGTTTATCCAAAATAATTAATTAAAAAACCCAATCTCGAGCTAAGTTTTGAATAGTATAGAATATCAAGGAATCATCTAATTTAAAAACTCAAGCTGTTAGATGAGATCCCATAATATAATTTATATTATTTTCTAATATACCTCCTTTAAAGTGAAAAACCTCTTTGGACTTGAAACTTGCATGCAACCATATTACCTTGTACTTGATTTTTTATCAAATAGATGAGAATAATGAGATTCAAACTCATGATCGCTGAATCAATATAGCTCTGATACCATATTAGAAAATCATCTCATCTAAAAACTTAAACTGTAAGGTGAGACTTAGAATATGATTTATATTATTCTCTAATATAAAGAAATGACTGTTTGAAAGTGTATTTGAAATTGTTTTTCAAAATATATTTTTTTCAGATATGTATTATGAAAATAATCTAAGAACATAATTTTTTTTAATTTAAAATAAAAATAAAAAATAAAAACATTTTTTTCATTTTTAAAAAAAATTCAGTCCGAAACACCCTAATAAAGTCACCCAGACAAAATCAACCCCCTAACGAACAGTGGGGATTGAGTCATAATGTTTTCGACAATGACAGCAACACTTTGCCACATCGTGTGAACATGGACTGGAGCCGTAATTTGCACAGCCAATTTCCGTTCGGGTTTCTTTGACGAAGAACACTGTCCCTCTGCTGTCCCCAGTGAGGAGCCGAAATCGGTACAGAACGTTTCCAAGAAACTTCGGAGCAGGTTTCGTATAATTGTCACGTGCCCCATTATTTTGGACACCTACGTATCCTAGCCCTACAACGTAGAGAGACTACTGGGGTTGTGTCTTTAATTTTTATATGTAATTTTAAAAACAATTTCAACTGTATTCTTAAATAAACCTTAAATATCCAAGACTTTCTCTCCTGACATGTCTTGAAATTGTTGGAAAAAAAATATTTTTTTATTTAACGGTAAGAGAATATTAGCATGTGTGGAAAAGAAGGTGTATCTATCAATTTAATAATTTAATCGAAAAATATATTTTTATTAACTGTAAAAGGATCTAATCCCAAAGCAACGAAGTCAATCCAAGTCAATCCAAGTGGGAATTCTCATGGAACCCAAGACTGAGAAGGTGCATGTGAGATGGGTCCCGTGGGACCCCATATTTCAATTTCCAAAGACAAAATCTGTAATGTTTGTTATAAAAGTAAATATTTATTTGTAATTTCATTTTATAAGCATTTTTGTAAAAAGTTGAAAAAAAATTTTATATTTATTTTAAATTATGATTTTGGTAGTTTTAGATAATTTTTCATGTGCTGATGTCAAAAATAATTTAAAAAAAATAAAAAAAATATATATTATTTTAAAGCAATTATGAACAAAAAATATTTTCAAAAGAAATCTGAACTACAGTTTTAAATAAACACTGAATAAATTATTTATTCTTTTGAACCTTGTTATAAATTACTTATCTGATGTTATATCTCTTCCTCTACTCTTGTTTATTTAAAAAGTTTGTTAGTTATTTTAGTATTAAATAAAATTGGATAATATTACAATAATAAAATACTATGAATTTTAAATTATAAATGTTTTTATTTATTTATTTACGCGTTGTACCATGTTTTTAAAAATTGTTTTTATATATTGATTTTAAAAATAAATTTTAAAAAATAGAAAAAAAACACGAGCACTATCAAAATAAATAAAAAACTCCTTCCATTGAAATAAAAAATAGAAACGTAAAAGGCTACTCCTTCCGTTAGAATAAAAAAATATAGAAAGGTATAAAGCTACTCTAGGATTCCAAATTGGCAGCTGTTGTCTGTTGATGCAGGATGACGAGAGATAGTGATGACTACTGCGTGACGACTCATTCATGACCTCATTCCATTTTTTTTTGTTTTCTTGGACTTTTCTCTCCCTGGTTAGATGATTTATAAAGATCTGTCAAGCAAATGGATCCGCCATCTTCACGAATCTGTTCTGAGGTTTATCAGGGGAGTCATGGTTGCAAAAACGAGAGGGCCAACAATGGAGAGTAGCAGCAGCAGGTCTAATATTTCTTCTACAAAAACAGAGAGAAAGATCGTTGAGAAAAACAGGAGAAATCAAATGAAAACCCTTTACTCCAATCTCAATTCTCTCCTCCCTAATCGAAATTTCAAGGTCACTCTCTCTAAACCTGTGCCTGCTTATTTTATTGCATTCTAGCTTGCTTTCTTTAGCCTCCCGTGAGAGGATCAGAAAGATTTAGGGTTTATAAGCTGCATTTGGATGGTATTTCTTGTTACTTTTTGTTTCTTGAATTGACATGATTATTGAAAATATTTTTCCTCTTTTTTTTGTGGGTATGCAGGAAGCACAGACTCTGCCTGATCAGATAGATGAAGCAATAAACTATATAAAGCGTCTGGAGGAAAAGCTGGAGAAATCCAGGGAGAAGAGAGAGAGCTTAAAGAGAAGCAGAAACAGAACACACGCATGCACTTTTCGATCCTATACCACCAATTGCTAAATCAAAATCACCTCAGCTGAAAATCCAAGAAATGGGTTCAGCTCTGGAGATAGTTTTGACATGTGGGCTAGATAATCAGTTCGTATTTTATGAGATTATTAAAATTCTTCATGAAGAAGGTGTAGAAGTTGTTAGTGCTAATTTTCAAGCTCTTGGAGATTCCATTTTCCATATAGTCCATGCACAGGTGATACTTATATTCGATCCATTTATGCTGATTCATCTCTAATCTCCAGCATGTTTTCTTGACAATTCAATGATCAATTTGAAGTTATTTTGCGCAGATGAAGGAATCTGCAGATGGTTTTGGAGCTGCGAAAGTAACTGAGAGACTGGACAGGTTTATTAATGGATCCAAAAGTGAATTAGAGTTGGATTCAGAGCTATGGGATTTTGCAATTTGTCCTGATATTAATTGGGAATTCTAAACAGTACTGTAGCACCAAACTTAGCATAAAATGATGGTGAATTTGGCACTACAACAGTTTGGGATCTCTGATTTCAATTTCTTGAAGAAATCTGTAAGATATGATGTTAGAAAGAAGTTTACATATGTAAGGTAATATCCTATATAACAACGAAGGCTTGTTCCTTGTTGGTTTTCCGTACAGATTTGATCTCATTTTACACTTTCTTTTGAATTTTCCATTCTTATGAAACTGGTATGATCTCTAGAATTACTCCCTGAAATCATGCAAGAGAAAGTGATGTTTGAGAGCAACGGGAAACCACTTCAATGGCATCAATATATATATATATATATATATATATATATATGTATGTATGTATGAGTGTGTGTGTGTGTGTATTGATGGATTATATCTTCCTCAGTTCTATAAGATGAATTGCAAGAGCAGAAGAAGAAGTCTCTGTGTGTGTTTGACTGTTCGTCAGCTGATCATGATTATTTCGTGTTCTAGAACCAATGACTTTCACAGAATCATGGTATGCATCAAAAACATGTTTCTTTCCGGAAAATAAAATCCCAAGTTCTTGGAAAACTGGTTTTAATTGCAGCTGGAGAACCCAAGTCCTCGTGTTTACTCTACTAATGGTGGGAATAGGCCTGGGACAGGTTGACTGTAGTCAAAATTAATTTAATTTAACTGCCCTGAAACCAAAAATAAAAACTTTACCTTTATCTCAATTTCGTTTTCATCTTTATATGGTTTTTATTTTGTTATAATTAAGTGTTTTAAAGAGTATATTTATCTTTTACCTTTTATTAAAAGATAAGTGTTACATATACTCGGAAGCTTGTTGATAGAGATATTTTTTGTAATGAGTGCGATGTCACGTAATGGTCATATGATAACTTTCAGGACCACATTTAACTCATCTTGGTGGTCACTTCAACTATGGTTAGCATTGATTAGCATGCGTGGTTAATGAAATTTTAATTTGGTGTCAATAATTTTATTTATTTATTTATTTTTGTTTTCACACCCGGGCCTCAAAATCTTCAAAGTTGCCCCTTGATATTTTGTTTTTCATATTTTATTCATGTTCTTTTAATTATTGTTTTTTGGTACTTTGTAAAGATTTGATTTTTATCCTTCAAACCAAAATTCTAGTGTTATTTTTATAATTTGGTTCTTATTATTTTGATTTATTCTATGTCTTTTAGTTTTTTTTTTTTTGTAATTTCACCCTTTAATAAAAAAATAATACTTGTCCTTCATGTTTTTTTCTCTTTCCAATTTTGATTATTATTCATTTAATTGCTATTTTCTTTATTCTTTTGTATAATTAGTTTTTTTTTTTAAATTTCATTATTCAATATATAAATGGTTAAGAATTAAGGCTCATGGTTTTTCTATGTAGGGTGCTTTCGGAGGAATGATCTTGATTATGAGTTTAAAAAGCTAGCATATGTTGATATTTTATTTCTACATATTTTATTTTCAATTTTATTATTTAAAATTATTTTTTTTTAAAAAAAAATGGGCAGAATGATTTTGTTGTATTAAGTTGTCCTGATTTTATGATTTGGGCTATGAGTTGACTCGGGCTGAGTCGGCCTTTATTAACCAAGTTATAGATCTGTCATGCTAATTCAAATTGTTGAATATATAAACTTTACCTTTGTTTACTAGAAAAAGTTACATTTATGGCTTTTGTTAAAGAGAGGATTTTTTTTTCTAGTATAAGTTTTTATCTAGAAATGAAAGATGTCTACGGAGTAACGAGTTATCATATATTTAATGTATATATTATGACTGAGATATTTTAGAGAATTCATGAATATTTTTCATGGAATCATGAGACTTTAATGGAGATGTTGCCGTGGAGATTTTCCTTAGAGTTATTTACAGAGAAAGTCATTGTTTTTATATTTAAAAAAGTTTACAAAGATAGAGATTTAATTTACAAAATCATGCGATCTTGGCTAATACATCATGGGAATCTTTTCATATTTTATATTTTTTTCCACAAACTGTTGAAGGTGTCATCTGAAAATCATTATTTCTATCCCCTTTTTCAAAGCACGTCATTCTGCAATGTCATGGTTTTGATCACGATGAAAGTGATAGAACTTTCGAGAATTTCTTGTATTTATGCCACGCGTCATCAAAGATGGATGCCACATGAGATTACTGGTGAAGAAGTTAATGTATTATTAGCATTATTGACTAGTCAATTGTCTTTATTGGTTGCTATGTGACGTCATGGTTATTGCGTCATTAATAAAAATAATTATGATGTTCAATTTCATTGCAGAATATTACGTAGTTACGTGTACATCAAAAGTCTATGTGCTGGGCTCCTGAGAGAGAGAGAGAGAGAGAGAGAGAGATGGAGATGTGCCCACGAAAGACGAAAGACTAAAGACTAGAGACTAGGTGTCTGTTTGACATTGTGATCAAATCGGTGTTTGATTAAAATTTAATTTTTTTTTATTTTAAATAAATTATTTTGGTATTTTTAGATTATTTTAATGTGCTCATGTCAAAAATAATTTTTTAAAAATAAATAAAAATATCATTTTAATATATTTCTAAACAAAAACATTTTAATTGCCCTGCCAAACAGCCCCTAAAATTGGTGTTAATCTCCCACTAAAATTGCAGTCATTTGGGCTTGAACTTGAGCTGAGATTTTAGCCGATGAAGCTGGATTTCAGGCCATTTAATTAAGAGCCCAACCTGGTTGGATGGAAAAAAAAAGAGTCTAAGCCTTTACAATATACAGAAGAAATATATTAAGATAATATATATTTTTTATTTTTAAAAAATTATTTTTGATATCAACATGTACAAATAATCTAAAAACACCAATTTTTTTAATTTAAAATAAAAAATAAAATAAAATATTTCAAAAATTTAATAGTGATGGTAGAAATCATATATTCGTTAACTGTCCTGTTCATAAGCTGTCTGGGATGATGAGTTCCAGTGGGCTAAAAATTCTCTGCTCGAGAGACGTCGTTTCATCATTATTTTTCTAGACTGTCATGAGGGGTGCCACCATTGATAGAATCTGGAGGGAGAGAAATAACCAGGAAGATGCTCCACCTTCAGAAATGACTACCTGGACTGTTCATATGGTTTACTGTAGATAGCATGAGTACACTATTTTGAGTTTAATAATTAATTGTTTATTTTAAAATTTATAAAATTAATGAAGATATATATGAACTGGAATCTACGCAAACGTTGCAAGAAAATTTCAACAAAATATCTGATGGAAATACTTACAGTGATGTCTTGTTTTTTTGTGTCGGCCATGATAGTCACTACACAGACATTGCCTTCATTTCATTCTACTGATTAAAAGTCAGAAGATAGTTTAGTAGAATAATAAGAAGAAAAAATCTTTGACTGACTTTGATTTTATGTGCCCCGAGCACCATGCTTGTGGAAAAAGGGTCCCTTCCTTCCCATTCGTTCAATTATCACGGCGAGGATCAGTTTCTTAACCTTCAATTTGTGGTTGCTTTTTTAAAATATTTTTTTTTGTTTAGAATTGTATTAAAATAATATATTTTAAAAAATAAATTATTTTTGATATTATAACATTAAAATGATCAAAAAATACTAAAAAAAATTTAATTTAAAATAAAATTTTTATTTATTTTTAAATAATTTTGAAATGTAATGCCAAACACTCCCTGAGTCTACGTGATTAGCACTTTTGTGACTTCTCTACCTTCCTATCTTCTTAAAGCACTTCAAACCTAAGTGCAACACCATTTAAGATATGTTTGATATTACTTTTACTTTTATAGTTGAGATTTAAAAAAAAACAATTTCAAACATGAAATGATGAATTCAGCTTGGTTTGACGGGTTGCAATGATGAATTGCTTATCATAAACTCAACTCGACTCATATTTTATTTTGAATTGACTATAAAATTAATTTAATTAAATTCGAGTGACTTGATAAATTAATTTAAAATAAACCCGATTGATTTTTTGTAAGACTTTTGTCCAAATCGATAACATTTTTTTTTTCTTTCTAAGACAACATTATTTTGAATATATATATATATATATATATATATATATATATATATATATATATATATATATATATATATATATATATATATATATATATAAACCTCCACAAGTTGACTACCCCAACCCGTAACCCTAACCTGGATCAAGATGGTTCTTATGACTATACCGTGGATTGCCCTCTGATTTACACTAGCCTCGGAAGTTGATTCACGGTAATAGAAGTTACATTGTTAGGGCTAAATACTCAAATAAGTTGTGGTCCTCAGCGGCAATTTACACCGTCACGGTTCCCCTACTTGCAAATCAAGATTCAGAAGCTCTCCTAAAGTAAGTGTGTGCCATGGCGAGGAGGAGATATGATCAAGCCTTGAAATCGATAGCTCCTGAGAAACCTGAGGCATCGTGGGGCGACATTTTGGATCGCCATTGATGCATCTGAATCCGAGCTTCATAATTACGGCAACTTGGACAGCTAATTCACGAGCAGGAGTTTGTAGGCGTTTGTCCAACAGATCTTTCAACAACGTAGTACTGTCGGGATTCCATCCCGAAGATGTTGGCAAAGTTGAAAGACAACCTATTAGTTCACCAGGATGATGCCCCATAATTATTTCCAGTGCCACAACTCCGAAGCTATATACATCGCATTTCTCAGTAACCTTCATCGTGTAAGCAAGTTCTGCAGACCCACGATTTCAAAGAGAAACGAATCATTAAACATAGGAAAATAACGAGAGAGAGAGAGAAGTTTACATTTCAAAACTTATGGTAAGATTCATGTTAATTACCTGGTGCAATGTATCCGTAAGTTCCAGCAAGCTCTGTCCAGTTCGAAGAATCAAGCTTTACAAGTCTAGCAGTGCCAAAATCAGAAACCCGAGCTTCATATTTCTGATCCAACAATATATTGCTGCTAGATATGTCACGATGAATAATTGGTGGCTTGCAATCGTGATGCATGTAACAAAGAGCATTCACAATCCCCTTGACAATATTGATTCGTTTAGACCAATCCAACTCCTTAGCCTGCTCTACATTATCCAGGATCCGAGCCAAGCTTCCCCTTTCCAAGTACTCGTAAACCAGAAATGATTGCTTGGCATGCAAGCAGAAACCATGAAGCTTCACAATGTTTCTGTGTCGAGTCTTATTCAACGCTTGAATTTCACTCTCAAATGTCTTTAGATCTTCCGATCTTGTAGTATACTGCAATGGGTGGAGCTTCTTTACTGCTACAATCTGTCCTGTTGACAGCTTGGCTTTGTAAACACTTCCATGTCCTCCCACTCCGATGCAGTATTTGGCATTAAAACCCTCGGTTACTCCATTGATGTCTTCATATACTAGCTTCCCATCAAAGCTCCAGATCGTAAACATATTTCCTTGCTGTGAATCAGTGAGTTTGTTTCTCATGTTCTTCCTCCATTCTTTTCTTAGGATACAGACAATACCGATAAGAATGGTCAAGAAGAAAGAAGCTCCAGAAACAGGAAGGGCGATCAGGAGTAGTAGATCCTTGCGGTCTTTTGTAGTGTTTATGGGAGGAGGACACTTGATCAAGCTAGTATGGTTGCCACACAAGCCTTTGTTGTGTGTAAATGCTTCTGGTGGGGCTTCTTGGAAGGCTTTGCTTTTCGGAATTGGACCTTCCAACTCGTTGTAGGAAAGGTCAACTATTCTCAAACTCTGCATCTGGTCCATTGTGGATGGAATGAAACCAGTGAAGTTATTGTGAGAGAGCACCAAAACTTCTAACTTGACCAAATTCCCAAGTTGCCATGGGATTTCCCCAGAAAGCAAGTTTCTACTAAGATCTAGCAGAACTTGCAGAGACACCAAATTCCCTATTTCAACAGGAATGCCACCATGAAAACTGTTGTTGCTCAAATTTAAGTAAAGCATCTTTGAGCACTGACCAAGTTGCTCTGGTATGGAGCCACTTAGATTGTTTGCTGCTAGATCGAGATAGGAAAGATCAGGCAACGATCCAATTTCAGGAGGAATCTTGCCTGAGAGACTATTGAAACTCAGAGTTAGATTGAACAGCGACTTCAGCTTTCCCAACTCATTCGGTATTCTGCCTTCAAGTTTATTTGAAGAAAGGTCTAAATAGTGCAGAGCTGTTGACTCACCGAGTTCTGGCGGTATCACACCAGTGACATGACAGTTGGAGATTTTCAAGCTTGTGAGCAGCTGGCATTTTCCCCAGTTTGGTGATACTTGTCCATGAAAATTATTGTAGCTCAAATCAATGTAATCAAGATTCGGGTACACTCCAAAGTCTTCTGATATGTTTCCAACGAGGTTGTTCCTGTCAAGTCGAAGTCTAGTTAAGCTTGTGCAGTTCTTCAAACCTTCAGGAACAGTACCCGTAAAGCGATTGTTACTTGCACAAAAATCTTCGAGTATGCTTCCATGGCAGATATTTTCGGGCAACAGACCAGAAATGCTATTGTTTGACAAAAAGAACAGCGTCAGATTGGTAAGCTTGTTGATCTCTGGAGGTAGTGGACCAGACAAGTGGTTTCCATAGAGAGACAAAACCTTGAGGCCTATGAGATCACCGATAGAGGCAGGGATTTCACCCGTCAGGTCATTTAAATTCAAGCGAAGCTCGCTGAGGGATCTCAACCTTCCTAGCTCCGGCGGGATTGAGCCGGACAGGCGATTGTTGGCGAGGTTTAGCACTGAAAGATTGGACAAGTTTTCAAAAGTGGCAGGAATAGAACCCAGAAGAAGATTGTTCGACAAGCTCAAGACATTGAGTTTCATCATAGTTCCTACATCCCGAGGAATATATCCAGTGAACTGATTATAACCCAGATTGAGAATCTCAAGCTTGGATAGATTACTGATTCGGGGAGGGATATTTCCTATGAGGGAGTTGTGTTGGAGATCAAGACAAGACAGATTATGGAAGGATGAGAAGTTGAAGTCATCGAGCGTGCCTTTCAACTGGAAACTGGTTAGGTTTATGGTGGAGACACTTCCACCATTAATGCAGTGGATCCCAGACCAAGTGCATGGACTCTTGTCTGATCCTGGAACTTGTTTCCATGAAGAGAGAAGAGATTGAGCTTGGCCACTGAGGCTTTTTTTCCATTTGAGTAATGCCTCCACTTCTAGCACTCCTCCTGCAGCTTGTTGATGATCAGTAATTGAAGCAGAAACATGATTTGAAGTAAGCATTAACAGAATAATTAGAATCAATGACATGGTTTTAGAATTTTTCTAGACAGAATTTGATTAATCTTCGAGGGAGCAGGATTCATAGATAAATCATTGTGTAGGTATATAAACAATCATGGTAGAATATGCTAGCATCTCACTCGATCTCTTTCAAAGTCTCCGTAGACTTGGATATTCAAAGCAACTACTTAGTAGCCTCCTCCTTCTTCTTCCTATAGATTTAGAACTTTGTTAGACAATTGCTCACGACTAGAAGGTTTATTGAATATTTGAAAGCAGTGTTTGACTGCAGATATGGAGCATGTTACAAGGTAGAATATCATCATCTAAAAGTCTTCCATTTAAAACCCATCAACGTATCTCTGAATTTTTCAAACCCGCAACACTTGACTAATCATTTTTTCCATTTATTTCACTTACTCACCAAAATATCCACTTATATTTAAATAGATAAGAATGCATTAATGGTTTTGTATATTTGTTAAGTTTTTTTTCGGAAAGCAATTCAAGTTTTGTTGTAGGATGTGTATTTTTTTTCAAACAAAAAGAATTAGATATTTTTGCTTTTTAACGTGTTTTCTTATGTATAAAATATATGTGTGAATTAAAAAGTTTATGAAAGTATCTAATTAAATAAATCAAGAATTATTGATGTAAAAAAACTAGAAAAATTGAAATATAAATATAAATCAAGATATTTAATCTCGTAAAATAAAATATTTATCTAGTTTATTAAATCTATTTATTAAAATTAATTTTTTATTCAATCAAATGATAATAAAAATCTACACGTAAAATAATAGAATTAATTGAATATAATATGATAAAAAAGGCTACACATATTTAAAATATTATATAAAAATAAATTAAAACATTTATTGAAGAAAAGCTCATCAGGCAAGCCAATAATAGTCAAGATATCAGATCAATTTCCCTGTGAACTCCTTGCATGGCCAATACATCTGCTAATGCTGCTGATGTGAAGGGAAAAAAGATTGGAATTCTTTGGGATAAAAAACGCAAATCAATTTATAATCCATTCAACTGATTCTAAAAACTGTATTCATTTACCATTTATTTAATGATCCTAAAAGTCAAACATTTATTCAGCAAGTTAGATCAATTGTTTTTTTTTAAAAAATTAATAAAAAAATATTCAAGTTTATATAAAATTATTTAATATTTTTATTAAACTCGGTTAAGTAAATTAATCTTAAAATCTCTTAGTTTTAAATTCTTATTTAACCCAAGTTGAAAATTAAACTATATATAAATTGCTTTGAAATAATCAGTCAATTTGAACAGTGTAAAGATATTTCAATCAACTAATAAAAAAAGTCTTGAGGATGGATTTTATAAAAAAAAAGAAGAAAAAATTAACATAAAAAATCCCTTTCAACCCAAACTTCTTGTCTATCTCAAATTTAAAATTAAATTATATAAAATTATTTCTGACATGACCCTAATCAATTAGGTTGATTTAAAAACAACTTGATCAACCAGTAAAAAAATAGTCCGAATACAAAACTCGAGTAGAAAAAAAAGGATAAAATTGATATAAAAACACTTTTGACCCGACTCTTTACTTAGCCCGAGTTTAAAATCAAATTATGTGGTAATTGCTTCGAAATTCCTAAGTTTTTTTGGCATAGAAGTAATTTTATTCCTTGAAAGACAAGATATGTACATAGTTTGGAAATTGTCATGATACATATTGAACATTAAAAAAACCTATATCTAGAGCATGTGGACAAGGCGTTAGAACTTGAAACATAGTAAAAGATGTTTGCTTCAACACAAGCCAATCTACCCAGTTCCCCAAGAAAACTACTCTTAAATATCCAAAATGAAGAGCAGGCAAGGAGTACATAGAAGAGCTGAGTAAGCATGTCAAGAAAAGGTAGAGGATGAATGAAGCAGGACCAAGAAAAGATAAACATATTATAATAATGTAAAATCGACAACTTAATTGCTTGCTCATTTTGCTAATGCTTGACTTGCAATAAGTTTAGCCTTACAGAAAACTTCATTAAAAGTGACATACATCCAAAAATTAAAGATAGTATTTGAGATATATTTACCAGCATGATTTTCTACCATGTAAATGATGGTAAAACAAATGATGGGTACGCATCATATTTCGATGCAAGGGCCTGCACCGAAGATAAAGATGCTTCTTCTCCGAAACTATCGACTCCAAGTTCAGTTGCATGAATCCCACCAGGTTATAAATACTGACCGGATCCCAGCAGCATTTGCACCTTTGATATCATGGTGAAGAGAATCACCCACAGCAATTGAATCAAAAGCATCAACACCAGCCAATTCCATTGCAGATTTATAGATTATCTGCCAGAAAGTTGATACAGTAATCAGAGCAGCTAAAAGGAAATGTGTAGCCAAGAAAAAACCGAGCAATGATATGATGAAGAAGGTGATAACAACAGCTTTTCCCTAAGAGAATACACTAATTATGTAAAGAGATAAGCAAAATGGAGGTTATTCCCTGAACATCTCAAACTAAAAAGTCAAATGCCTGTGAGTGATTTTAACCACTTATTCTGTATTTTATGTAGAATATTTAAAAATAAAGGAAATAGCAGTAGTTCATAGCACAAAAATTTAAAAACCCAATGCTAGTTTGTACTTGCAATTTGAGGCATATGCATGGTTGTCCATATCACCAAAGGTTATAATAAGCATTTCTGAATGAATAGTAAGAACTAACAAGAATAATATGCAGTAACATCACCTTATCTGGCTTGCCCATCCATTTCACTTCACCACCAAGCTTCTCATACTTGGCAGCCAATGTACCTAACAAGATAGCACAGCTTGTATCACAAGAGTTAACAAAATAAACCTCTCCGTATTACTATTTTTGAGCTTTTCTTACAAGTTGATCTATATACAAGGGGGGAGAAAGTGAGGAAGAATGCAAAGAGTAGCTAACTCCTAAATTTATATTATTATTCAAGGAATAACTAGAGTAGTTGTTCATATTTTCAAGACAAATTGATCACAAATCATGAAAAACAGAATTAAGTTTTCCTCTTAAAATCATATGTTTGACAAAGTCAATCAACCAGTAATTTGTTCAGATCATCAATGAAACATTAGGTTTATGGCTATGCATTTTGCAGCTTTATTTAGATAAAAGATGAAACTAATGAAACGAAAGGAAATACACTATAGAAGAGAAAGGATACCTCAAAAGTTATACTATTGTTACTAGATTACCAAGAAACATCTTCAAGGGAATTTTAGTAGAAAAGTCCATCTCATTTAATAAAGAATCCATACATGGCTTCTCTAATTTCACAAGGGATTGGGATTTTTGGAAATAAACCAAACATTTTAGGTTAATAGAAACTAAACAAAAAACCAGAACTACATCTCCATTGAAATGAGACTTCCATGCTAAGCTCCCATTCACAGAGACAGCCATTTCTGATTAAGAGGCGTATTCTGTAAACAGGAGAATAAGATGAGCTCAAAATCTTTACCAGGCATGACTCGCAAGTCTCTAGCTTCAACAGTTACAAAATCTGGATTGGCTACAACCATAGGAATTTGTTTAGCAGCACAGCGCTCCAATACTTTCTCAAGCTCCTCAAGAGTCATAGGGCAAGAAGTACCAGAAGACAGCCCCAATGCTTCAGTGCCATGAGCCAAAACAAACTCAGCTTCTTCAACCTTGTCAACAACTTGTAAGCCTAAGCCCTGCAGTGAAAAAAAATGGGCATAAAAGCAGAGTATTAATTGTGAGTCCGACTCTGAGTGTCTAAGGTCTTATGACACTTGAATAATCAAGATTATCAGCTGTAAGTCTGCTAATTAGGTCCAATGCATCATTCATGGCTCTTGACATAATCACCTAGCACAACTAGAGAAAATGCAATGATCGATAAATTATGTACTCAAAGATAGTTCGGGGAAATCTATTCCAAAATTATGTTCAGAGCCAAAGAAAAGAAAGATTACAGATGGGAGAATTTGGCTACAAAAAGAGTTGCAGAAGATTTTGTGATCACGTGTAATGGGTGCTTCCTGGTTTGTTTAATCATGTCCAATGTCCTTGTTTACTAAGGAAGAGAGAGAAGGGGATGAGGAGAGAAGGGGATGGGGAGAGAATGGGTGGGGGTAAGGCAAACTAGAAATGTAAATGAGAAAAGGAACTAGAGAAACAGTGTAGAA
This sequence comes from Salix viminalis, assembly GCA_029228465.1. NCBI lineage: Eukaryota > Viridiplantae > Streptophyta > Magnoliopsida > Malpighiales > Salicaceae > Salix > Salix viminalis. The sequence continues at coordinate 1,336,443 of CM055444.1, forward strand.
AATAATTCAGCCAAACAACACACCTCGAGAGATATGGCACCTCTGCCCTTCCAAGTCACATGAATACAAGATTTTCCTAATGCTGCAAACCAATCATCATCTCTCCTATCAATTTCAACATATGAATCACAAATATGAACCAGGAAATCCATACATATTTATGTTTATTTAAAAGATGTATAAACCATACTATGGCATAACTAAGTCAAAGAAGGAAGAAGTTTTACTCATAAAATGGATTTTCTTTAAAATAAATTCATTCCAATTTTAGAAATGCCATTGATACCTTCCCTAAATGGCAGAATTATCAATCACTTTGCAGGGATGGATCCTTGAGGAGAAGGTTGGAAGTAAGTGTTCCCATCATTCTGCTTTTCAATCATTGAAGATGGATTTTTGTCACAAATAAGGATATTGCAGGGTTTCAAAAACCAATCAACATTTCTCCAATAGTATTAGACATAAATTCCACTTCTTTTCAATACACTTTCGTACACAATATGTTAGGATATTCGTTATCATTAGGTCATATACAAAAAGAAACATCGAAATTCAGTGCTCAAAATTGATACCATATAAACACAAAAAAGCAACAGTCTTTTCAATCACCAAACAACACCAAACATTGAACATAATTCCTCAGTTCCATAAAGCTGTATAACTAACCTCTGCAAATACTGATGAGTTAATTCTCCACTGGTAATGGCCCCAAGAAATAAAGAAGTGTCAAATCCAAGACTCTCCATTTTCTCCATCGTAGTAGATGCACGCCGCGAAGAATTACTTATAATCACCATTTTGGCACCGGTAGTAGCTAGCTTTTGCACTGCCACCAAAACATGAAATAGAAACCACTTCCAACATAAAATCTTATAACAACATCAGCAAAGTACTGATCCAAATGCCAAAACTAATGAATAAGCACATACATGTTGAGATTGCACCAGGATAGGGTTGTTTTCCATCATGAAGCACTCCAAATTGATCTAAAAACCATGCCTGTGGTACACATTACCAAATCAATAAGAAAAAAGTCCACTTCGTGTACAATGTTATCCGAAAACAAATAAGAAATACCAACTGGCCAAGTTCTGCACTTTATATAGAATTCAACGCAATTCAAGCAAACCCATTTGAACCCGGACCCTAAAAACTATTAAACTGTAAAATATAGTAGTATTCTGTGAAATTAACAAGAATTAAAGTGAAATTAATCTTTGAAAGCATATACAAAATAAACACCAAAACTTGCAGGATTGACACATCAACAGTCATAGTAAGTCTAGTCACCTTGAACTGATGGGTTTTAGCAATGTGTTGGAGGCCATTAAAGGTCTGGAAGAGCTGCAGTTCAGAGGACTGTAGCATTATCTCTCTTCCTCTACTATTTTTTTGAAATTAAAGTCAAAATGTGTATTCAGTTTTTACAAAGCGGGTCAAATAGTCCTAGTTTGGTTAATTTACTAAGATAATTTTAATTTAATCCATGTAGTTTATAAATTTCATTATTTAGTCCCTGTATTTTTAAAATCAATTAAATAATTCATTAACCTTCTTCGACTTCATAGTTTTTTGTTTCAAAAATTATTTCTTAATTAAGTTTTTCCATATCAAATATTTTTATTTCATTTTATATTTACAAAACATAAACAAATTGAAAAGGAACATTTTGTTTCAAAACTTATTTCATAATTAAATTTTTATTACGTGTTGAATGGGGCATTGGACCCGTTTTAATCATGGAGTTAATCAACAACTCGATTCGAATGACCCGAAGTTTTATTCAATACTGGAAAAATATAGAAGTTTTTCCACCTGCGATGAACAAGTTTTTAATCTGAAAATGGCTTGGATTCTCCATGAGTATTGCTCCACGATGCTCTACACTAACATCTTTTTAAATATAAATAATTTAAATATAATTAGATTCATTTTTGAAAATATTTTTCATTTAAAAATATATCAAAAATAATAATTTTTATTTTTTCTTCTTTTCAAAATCACTTCCCAACTGCATTCCAAACACCTCCTGGAATAGGTATCTGAATCCCAGTAAAGAATGATTCTTAACATTAGAAATTTTTATACTGTCTTATCAAAACAAACCAATCACCAGCTTCATATATCCGCGTTGCAAATTATGTCAACAAAACGAAAAGTAAATACTTCAGGAGACAAAAATATATAATTATAGCCCAGTCAAATTTGGAATGGCATTCAATATAAAGTTAAAAAATTCACGATCTTGTAATCTAAGAAAGTTAAACTTCAGGAGACAAAAATGGTGGCGATAAGCAAATATAATCTTAAAGACATAACTAGGTTTCAAATAAAAACTCAAAGTAGTCTGTGTGCCACGGAAAATTGACATCAGAGCTCAATTTCTGGCGTGATTGTTTTCACTCATCATCTTCATCGTCAACAGCTGAGTTGAGAGCATTCAATCGCTCAACCAACTTGGCTTTCCTTTCCTCGTAGGTTAGCTTCTTCAAGTTGTACCTGTGATACAAAAACAATTTTAAGGAAAATACTAAATATATAATTTCTTATAGCTCCATGCAAAACTGGAATGACCGGGACTTGGAACTTACAGGCAGATCAAAGTGGTGGTTTACCATACAAAAAATAAGTTATCGCTAAGATGTGTGAGGTGCGTGCAAAAAGTTAGTTGATTAAATAGCAACAAACCTCTTGTGCTCCTTGGGTGGTTGCTTCTCTATTTTCTTCAAGGTTGGATCGGCACGAATGGCAGCATGAACCTTCTTGTACAGGGCCTCTATATCATCAGCCTCAATTCCTCTCTTGAGGTACTCGCTAAAGTGGGATTGGTATTTCTCAGGTTCATCCTCCATCAATGTCTGGGGTGAAGAAACACAAAATAAATAGCTGAAAATCATAATGCAAAATGTACAAGCACAACTTTTGACAAATGCAATCAAGAACGCAGACACAACATATAACAAATTATGTTCATTAAAGGGTAGCAATGTTTACCCTCATGTATGCAGCAACATGGCCTCCATAAATATATTTGCGGTGAACTTCAGCATCAAGCTGCTTGTTGTCCTTTGCAAAGCCAGCAAACCTCTTCTCACTGTGGGGAATATCTAAACCACCATCTAAAGCTCCCTACAACATAAATCAGAAAAAAAAATTAGTTAAATGAAACACATCAAGAGAACCATTCTAACTCATATTGCTCAAGCATAAATAATATGATAAATAACTGGCGTTGTGCATTCAGATGCAGAACATTGAAATTCAAAGATATTGTAACTAATCTAAACTAAAAAAGACAGAAAAGAAGACCATTAAATATTTGCATGGTAGATAAAAAAAGGAAAAAATAAAGCCACCAAATTGGATTTAAACTGAAAATATCACTTGCAACTTCTAATGCATTATACATACAACTTGGCAATGGCAGCATTAATCCAAATATCATTCCATGATTACCATTTACAAAATGATTGATTGAATTTTATGCAATGGTGCTTTAACCAAAATTTATACTACATCGAAGAATCATTTTATGACAAGCTTCCCAACACAAACATGATGAAAAAGGATTTCACAAAAAAGTGATTTGTCTTAATATACCTTCAGTGCACCAAAAACACGGTTTCCAGTAGTGGTTCTGACCAAACCAACATCAAGTAGGGCGCGGAATGGCCTCCTGCTGTCAGCTGGCTCAACAGAGTAATCCTCTCCAGTGGCCTGGTATTCAAGTTCATAAGTGTAAGGAGCTAATGTTTTTAGTACGTTATATCATTAAGAGTTAAAATTGGTTGTCAGAGAAGGAGAATCCATTATTCCCAGAATATACCTCCACATTTCCTTCATATTCCTCATCCATCTCAAGCATTTTCAATACACGACGAGCCAAGAGAAGCCCAGTGCAGTAAGCTGTTCATGATTCCCAAATTAAACAGAAGGTTAGAATCAATATTGGGTAGGCTCATAGTTTCAAGACCCAAAGGATTACCTGCTGCATAGTTTGCAAGACCAACTTCAAGCCCATATCGAGGAAGCTCATGAGCATAAGCAGAAGCAAGGACTATATCTCCAGCAATGGTAGCAGATGTAATTTGTGCAATAATGTCTTTGTTGGTCTAAAAACAAAACGTTAAGGTGCAAAACACAAAGAACAGAATCTAAAACAGCAAATAAATTGTTTTTTTAAATGCCCTATTAAGCAGGAGCAGTACCCTACACCCAAAGAATACACGCCAAAAGCAGTTGCACCACATAAACATCTTCAAGACCTAATGACTCAAATTCAAGCATAAAAATATCCATTTAAGTCAGCATACATGCACAGTCGTTAAAAAATATACTAATTATAATTCTACTGTTTAGCAGCATATAACAAATAAAGATCCCAAAAATTAGTGGCTAACAATGCTAACAAAAACCCATAAAAAATAACAAAGCAGCTAAAATGAATATTACGACTCGTTAAAAGAACAAATCAATCAAAAGGATACAAATCGGACAACAAATCGGTACTTAGGGCGTATTGTACTTGTTTTTGTCCTGATTAATCAGCCGAATCCTAGCCCTGTAGTCAGTCTTCCCAGCTACAAAAAAAAACAAATTCCCATTCATTGATCAAAAACAGACTAAACACCCAAACCCATTAAAGGAAAATGAACTTTATCAGCACACAACGCATCTAATGAGCCAAAAAGTTTACACTATTTACCTCGCCTTCGCTTAAACTTGACTTGAAACCTCTTGGAGTAAGCCCTGCTTTTCTGCGCCTTGGCAAAGGCCTGACAAGCAAACAACAGTAAAACAAGCATATTAGCATCATCCCGTCTCTAAAAATCCAACAAAAAAACGTAACCTCTACTTAATTTATATCTTTAAACAGAAAAAAAAAAATGAAATTTCTATCGTAACCATAGCTTTTTAAGACTAATAAAATGAAATCTAAAAAACAGCTCGTTTTTCTTTAAGAGTGAATGAAAAAACACATGTAATGTAGTTGAAAGCTAGGGTTTTGAAAGTCACCATTGTCGAAGCTTGATCAGGGAGAGGGAGAGGAGAACGAGAGAGGTAAGACAGCTGGTAGGGTTTGAGAGAGGGGCGAGTGATACAAAGGAACTTGTTATAAACCCTGGTGACTGGGGGTCTTAAGATGAACGGCTGATATTAAAGTTTTTGTAGCAGCTAGGGTTTCGTTGATTTGTAGGTACATATAATGGCGTTTTGGTCATTTCGGTCACCTGTGTAAGCATACAAAGCCCAAGCCCAATTCCTTTTTTTAGCTCAAGACAAAAGTTCGTGGAGGAAATAGAGCTTATGTTTTATTGAATTACATTCCATTATTTTTATTAAAATAGTATTATTTTATATTTTAAAATATTTTATAGAGTCAATTAAGTTATTAAAACTTAATCAGGTTAATTAAATTTTATTAAATTAATAATTTTACTAGTTTAATTTAAAACTAAATTCGTATTAAAGTTTCCATTAATTATTTTCAATTTAATCAAGTCACTAAAAAAATCAGGGTTTAATAACTATAATAAATACATTTCTATTATGCAACCAATACTTCATTGTATTCTTGAACCAGCCTGGAAAATTAAGTCCTCCTGTCATAATATATATCTATATCTATATATATATATATATATATATATTGATTTTAATTTTGTTAAGAAAACAGACCTTTAATTTTATTTCATAGATGACAAATCATCATATTTCTGAAGAGAAGAAGCCAGAACTCAACAGAATTGAAGTGCAGAAGATAGCACATTGAAATTCATTGGTTTAAAGAGTTTCCTGCACTTCCAGTGCATTGTGCTGGCATATCACCAGTAGCTAGAGAATTGAAAGTTCAAGAACAGTGCTTTCCAAGCTGAATACTTAGTGAAAATCAGGGACTGTTTGCATGCCAGGAAAGCAGACGCTGTTGGATCATTAATCCAACGTTGGGTTTATATGAGAATAATTATGTGTTTGTGAACTATCAAATAAGGTATAGTTCTAACAGACGCTTCTCGTGCTAAATAAGGATTTCAAACTCAAAATCGAGAAGCTGAAGATGGTAACATCTAACCAGCACTACATTCCCAGTAGCATTCATTCTGAGGAGCAAATATAGGATTTTGGCACGCGCACACATATCGAACAACATTTTATACACCAGTTGTCTGCTTCCTAACCAAACAGAAAAGGGACAGGAGCACTCACTGTCGGAGAATCAGTTACAGAATAGCCACAGGAACTAGCAAGCAGGGATAACTCCATTGACATCGGAGAGGGTACCAAGAACAATAACAAATTCAACAGAGGCGGTAGTTGGAGGAGCTTTCCAGTATGACTGCCGTGATCCAGATTCCAAAGGAGTGTAATGACATGAATGGTGCTGAATCTGTTGCTGTTTCCACCTACAATAGCATAATAAACTGTCAAAAACGAAGGAAATAAGGATAAAAGATCCTGCTAAACCATGTCCAAAAAAAACTAAGAGAAGAAAAACTCTAATAAATAAATAAATAAAACCATCCTCAGAAAAATGATCAAACTTGCATAAAATTTCTATGCAGCATTAAATCTTCGGGCATGAACAGTATGATTTTGAGACACTTCTTTTATTTGCAAGCAAAAAGGCATGCCCTTATCAATGCCTGCCTGATAGGTTGGAGAATCCCTCTTGCACCTGATGATATAGCTTCTGTGGCTGCAACTATACTAGCATAGGATGAACACATCAAGCTTCTTCTATCAGCCCAAAATGAAACAATCAGTTGATAAAAAGGTAAGAAAGAAGGAAGCAACAATATAGCAAGTTTTTAGATGATACTTCATTTATATTATATTTTAATATATTTTTTCAAGTGAAAGTTTGGTAAGTTTGAAATTTGTACAAGCCTATACTACCTTGTATTTGATTTTTATTAAATAAAATAAAGATAATGAGATTTTAACTCAGATTTTTAGATGAGATAAGCACAGCATTTGTGATGAGATAAGCACAGCATTTGTGGCCCAGCAAATTAAGGATTTTAGAATTTAGACTATTGGACACTGCTATCTTGCGATGAAGAGAACCTATCAGTAGCTGCAGTATCCAGGAGATCCAGTCACAGCTTGGTCCAAAAAATCAAGCATTTCACTTTCCTCGCGTGTACATTGTTTTGGTTCACTGGTTGATGAGCAAGAGGATATGAGAAAACATGATGTCACCTCCCTCATATACACTGTGTCACTGGTCGATGAGCAAGAGGATATGAGAAAACATGATGTTATCTCCAGACAAAAGATCAAGCCAGTTAGCAGAATCATCACTTTGTTGCCCTAATGGGATTATTTCATTGAGTGAAAATGGATTGATTTATGTACTAGACAAGAAAGGGTTGATTTCCTTGTGAAATATATATATTGGAAAGTTCAGTTATTAATTTGTTGGCCACTGGGCTTCGCGGGTTCTTAGTGCATGGTGCTCAATATTGGAAAGTATGTTATTTTTTTTTTATATATTATTGCTCAATATTAGTTATTTGAAAAAATAAAATAAAAGGTTCAACATTGACATTAGTTTTTTTTCTTTCCTTTTATTGCTATTTATTTTGTTTCTTAATTTTGTTTATTTACTTTTTGTTCTTTAATTTTTTTACTAATTATTTAATCTGATTTGATTTATATTACATTTATTCCTCATAATTTAGATTTTATTTTTATCTTTTTATTAATTGATTTTTTTTAAAATTCCATCCCTAGCATTGGATTTCATTTTTTATGTTGAATTGTCCTTTTTTTATTGATGTTTATTTTTTTAAGTTTCTTCTTTTTTATTGCATTTTTTCTTACTAATTTCAACCCTTGACTTTCATGACATTTTTTATTGAGGATTTTATTTTATTTTATATGAAAAATTAGGCTTAACCTCATAAATAGAATTGTTAGATTTACACAATCAATATAATTCTGAGTTTTAGTGATTGTATATATTTTGAGGAACCCAATTGGGGAATTGGTTTATTTGTTCTGAATCCACAAGGGTTTGGTTTGTTTTAGCTTAGTGCGTTTTACTTACTAGTGAGTTGTACACTTGAATATGTTGTTTTGTGGAATGAGTTCTTTGTTTTTCATGATTTTGTTTAAAAATGGAACTCAAGCTTGAGTTTTCAGAAGCCAACTTAGGGAGGGATCGTCTTGGTATAATGAATTGAAGCAATCATGGTTCAATTTTGCTTTTTTTGGTCAATTTCTTACTTTTCTTTCTTAGTTTTTATCAACATTGATGTCATTTGTTTTCACTATTCGAGAAAAGGGAGGTTACTTTTTTTTTTTTGGATAACGGGGGGAACCACATGACCCGGAAAGCGCACTTTGTGGGCCCAGAGCATGCGTAAACCCCCCGGCTGTCCCAGGCTTTTGCGAGGGGAGTTTGAACGTGTGCGGCCTCGAACCTGGGGCGTGCCTATGGCAGCCCCAGGTTACAACCGCTCCACCCCACCCTCGGGGACAAAGGGAGGTTACTTGTTTTGTTTTTTTTTGAATTTCAAGGAATCCTCTTATAAGTTGTTTGCTTTTCCGAAATGGAAATAACCCTTATTCAACTTAACTTGGTTTAATCACTGTTCTTTTTTAATTGTAAAGTCTTACTTTCATGCAGAACATGGAAGCTTGGTGATTTTGATAAGGTTTATATTGAGTTAACAAAAGATGTTGCCTGTTTGCTCTGCCACTCCGTGTTCTTCCTCTCATTCTCAGGTGAGTTTCACTTAATTCGTGCTGTTGCCAAGTTTCTATCATCCTTGTATCCCGGATTTCATCTATGCCCTTAGTTTTGGGGATGCATGACCTCTAATTAGGTGGGCAACAAGCTGGGACTTTAATTGAACTTTTGCTAAAGAGCAAAATTCTGGTGTCAAAAAAGAAAAGAAAAAAAAGGGTGTAACTAGACATGTCTGCCTCTTTATAAAATGTTTGATGTATTTGAGTTGAAAAATCTGGGTTACCTAAGTGAAGGTTTTGAATTGAACGTGTCAACTGATTCTCATGCTCTAGCATGGTATCATTGTCCAGTGCAGCTTTCTCCTTTCTTTTAGGCCTACACATCAGAGGGATTCTGAGTAAATCCCTTAACAATCTAGCAGAAAGTTTTGCATGGCCTTATAATCTGCTTGTACATCTCCATTTAGTAGTTTAAGTTTCTGGGTTTGATTCCCTAGCACCAACTTCCTCATTTGCAGTGGATTATGATGGCATTTTCTTTCCACTCGATCTAATTACTTCCATCAGAATAGAAAATCAAGATATGAGGTCTTTGAGACTCTTCAATATACAAAGTCCTTGCCCACCTTTAAAGAACATAATTTGACAATTTTCAGTGAAGCCTTGCAGGTAGTAACTTCCATGTGCATCAACTCACCATGTTTTGTGTTATCATGTTACATTTTTCTTCATATACCTCTGGAATAGTATTTCTATTTTCAAAAATTTCATTTATGTATTTGAAACCACAAATACTGCAGATAACATTCCATGGAGGTCTGCGACCATTTTGCCCAGTCTGGAAGGATATCGAGTCCAGATGTTATATAGAAGACAAGGTACTTTTGGGAATGTCAAATGGAACACAATCGGCAAAGAATTCCCTTCAATACAAAAGCTATAAAGTCTTTCCACTCCAATTTTATTGAAAGCTTGGCTTTTGTTAATGATCATTCCTGCCAAAATGAACTAGGCGACATTAATTGCAACTTTTATAAGGATTGGGATTCTTCAGTTGGAACAATAGATGAACTGCACCTTATGGGAAGGGGTAAACTGAAACTCTTAGAAAGTTATAACATATCTGATGTTGAAGAGGGACTTGTGAACTCTGCAGACCAGTTTGCTGAAAATACAGATAGTTTAATACCACCCGTGGAACCTGAAATAACATCAACTATTGATATTACACCAGAGAATCCTAGTTTGGGATCTGATTCCCTGGAAATGGATAATGATTCATTATCTAGTGCAAATGCTGGTTTTGATGAGTTTTTGGGCGGGGTTAGGGACTCCATCAATACTTCAGTAAATAAGGGAGGAAATGTTGTGCAAATCTCACTAGACACAATTACTTCATCAATAACATCATTTAAGGAAGGAAAAGATTTTTACTTGAGCAAAAAGTACTTTATTGAATAATAATTTGGCCTTTATATAGCCTTACACCTTTTAAACCCTAGCATATTCCTAATTACCAATATAACCCTCTATTCCTCCTTTATTTGTTACAATTCTCAACACTCCCCCTCAAGATGGGCAAAAGATATCCACTAAGCCCATCTTGTCACACAACCTGGATAAATTTACTGAATTAAGTCCCTTGGTGAGGCAGTCAGCCACTTGATCTCCGGTAGTCACATGACTTAGCTTGATGGTCAGTCATTCAATTTTTTCCTTGATGAAGAATCTATCAATCTCCACATGCTTAGTCACGTGCAGTGTCTGTGCGGATTATTAGCAATGCTAATTGCCGACTCGTTGTCACACCACAACTTCATCTGGGCTCCTTGGTCCACCTTGAGCTCTACCAATAGGGCTCTCAACCACAACATCTCGGCAACTCCTAAAGCCATGGCCCTGTACTCTGCCTCTGCGGTCGATCTCGAAACTACCGATTTGCTTCTTGCTCTTCCAAGAGACTAAGTTGCCCCCCTACAAACATGCAATACCCGATGTAGACCTCCTATCATCAGCACAACTTGCCCAGTCAGCATCATAATATCCCTCAATGCCCAAGTGTCCATTCTTCCTGAAGATTAGCCCCTTCCCTGGTGCACTCTTCAAATATCGCAGAATTCGGTACACCACTTCCATGTGGCCTTTCCTTGGATCATGCATATAACGACTCACCACACTTACTGCAAATGAGATGTCGGGGACGAGTGTGACTCGAGATAGATCAGCAGGCCTACCGACCTCACGGTATCGATTCGCGATCAAGCGGCTCTCCAGCTACGCACTTTCGGCTTGAACTTCGATCGATCGGAGATGGCCGGTTTGCATCGGCATGCCCGTCTCTTTGAGCAAGTCTAACACATATTTTCTGCGGGATAGAACCACCCCCCTCTTCTCCACGAGCTACCTCAATCCCAAGGAAGTATCTTAGGCTGCCCTAGATCTTTCACCTCAAACTCCTTGCCCGGTCTAGCCTTCGGTGAGCAATCTCTCCCTCATCATCCCGGTAATGATCATGTCATCAACATACACAGCGAGCATCGTGGTGTGACCTCCATGTTGTCGGAAGAATACTGTATGATCTGCGTTGATCTGCTGATAGCCCACACCTATCATAGCTCTCCTGAACCTGTCAAACCAAGCTCGAGGAGACTGTTTCAATCCATACAGTGACTTCCTCAACCTACATACCTTGCCTACTGTTTGTTTTGTGCCGAAGCCTGGGGGTATCTCCATGTACACCTCCTCCAGTAAATCCCCATGGAGAAATGCATTCTTCACATCTAGCTGGTGTAACTTCCATCCCCCATTCACAGCAAGGGAGACGAGGGTCCGGACTGTGCTCATCTTCGCCACTGGTGCAAAGGTCTCATCATAGTCGATGCCATATGTCTGACTGTACCCCTTTGCCACCAATCGTGCCTTATAGCGGTCAATTTTTCCCTTACGAGTATGCTTCATCTGTGAAGACCCATTTGCACCCAACCGCCTTCTTGCACGGTGGTAATGGTACTATCTCCCATGTCTTGTTCTTATCAAGGGCCCCCAAGCTCTTCATGCATAGCTGTCTTCCACTTTGGATCTTCCTTAGCAACCTGCCAAGACTTGGGTATAGAGACAGTGTCCAATGATGTAATGAATGCTTCATGTACAGGTGATGTAATGTTAGAGTATGAGACAAAGCGAGCAATATCATGTAGGGAAACCAAAAGCGGTCAGGGAGGATGTCCCGCATTGCTTTGCGAGAGGTCCTCCTTAAAATCATGGGGGTCGGGGAGAAGGCGGAGGAATCATATCACCGTGCAATTTGAGTTTGAGGTGGATGGTGTAGGTGTCTCGAGAGTCGGGGTAGGCCGGGACAAGGGACTTGCGGGCACAACTGGCACTACTGGCACCTCTACATCATTCTGCCTTCTCCTCCTCGTATACACCCTTAACTCCCCCTGAGCTTGAGTCTCACCCCCTTCGGTTTCCATCTCCTCCTCATCTTCCGGTTCCTCAACCGATTCCTCCACCACAACAGTACAGGGTACATGTACCTGTCTCTCACCATCGCTACTCCTGCTCTCCCCCTCTCGCCTTATACCTGAAGTATCGGGCGAGTCGTCAAAGGGTGAGTTCACCTCCAGCGTGTAGTATGGCTCGAATTCTCTAAATGTCACATCCATACTCACAAATAACCTCTTTTCAACTGGGCTCCAGCACACGTATCCTTTCTGGGTAGCAGAATATCCCTGGTGGAGAATAATGGCACTAATGGATAACAGATTCACTGGAAAAGAAGGAGCATGCAAAACATTGGACAAAGTCATAGAATCGGTACATCTCACAGTACCCTTACCAACCACAGTCGTGTCTGTACCATCGGCGATGCGGATGCTCTCGGGCACCGCTAGATGATTATAAGGCGAGAACTCACTAGCGATTACCCGGTCACATAGTCGAGATGCACCGGAATCTACTATCCATTCGGTGATCTTGAGGTGGATATAGAGGCAAGAGCATGTGTATCGTGAGTACCTTTGGCTGAGTTAGCATAGGAAGCGAAGTTACCCCTGGATGATGTGGATGCGTCTTCACTCGCACCCTTCTTGTCTCCATCGACTGTCACTCTCTGCTTCCTCTTCAACATCTCCAGCAACTCGTGATCTTCATCAGTAAAGACCACATCTGCCTCTCCCTCGTCATCTGCTACCATCAGATTTGCCCGGTAGCCTCCTCTTCCACCACCTCTGCGACCTCCACGCCCGCGACCACGACCTCCAGTCTGGCCACGACCACCTGAGTTCCTCTCGCTTCGGTGGCTTAGTGCATATACGCTCGGGTGGCCTACCTCGCCCGCGGTTGTAGCACTCCACGAGTTTCAACCCACGGCTCCTATGTTTCCCAAGTTGGAGACGACCAAAGCGGACTTTACTCCCGGGAGGTCCACTATCCCCCGCATAGTAGCTTAATGCGGCTCTCTTCCTGTATCATAGCCGATCGCCTCCTCAAGTGAAGGAATCTTCGATGCGGGCTAACAACATCGCAGATCCTCTGCTCAAACACTGGGGCCAACCCACGGAGAAATAACATAGTCCGCTCTGAACCAATGCCTCTCTCTCTTTGCACTTTCGGGATCTTTGCGGCTTGCTCGAGGTGAGAAATGATCATGCTCTAACCACAAGCGCTCGGTTCTATGGAATACTCCCGCGACCGTCCTATCTCCACGGGATCTGCGGCATAGATTTCCCTCTTGATCTGGAACACCCTCAGATTATTCCCCACCCCATCATAAGTCCTCCTCAACTTTTCCCAGACATCCTTTACCTTCTCAATACCATCCACGGTGGCAGCAATAGATGGGACCATCGAGTTCAGAAGCCAGATGTACACCAACATGTGTGTAGACTTCCACTCATCTCTCCCTGTAGCACCCTCAATCGGCTCTACTCGTCACACGTCGAGAAAACCCTCAGATTTCTTCTCGTCGAGTATACCTTACCCGGCGTGACCAGCTCAAGTATGTGGCTGGCCCATCGAGTTTTAGATCAATAGGTGGAAGCTCCACCTTCACAGACGGTGGCCTTGTGGCATTTTCACCCATTGACATCCTCATAAACTGCATCAAGGTCGCAAGGTCTGCAGGATCTAACTTCTTCACGATCTCCTCCATCGGATTCTTGTTAGCCTCCATTAATCCGACACGTATTCAGGTGTCTAGATCACAACCTTGCCCTTCTTCCTCTTCTTGACCCTTCTCTTGATTCTCCTCACATCAATGTCTAGGTCTCTATCCCTTCATCTCTACCCTTCCTTGGGATCCGTGGGGTATCGCCCTCCCCTACACGGGCTCCCTTCAATAGAAGATCAAAAACGGAGAGGTGGTGGCCTAGAAAGGGAAGACTCGGCCTAGGAAGAGGGAGGTGGCGCGACTAGGAAGGCAACACTCATCTGGGTCGGTGGCGGCCTACGATGCGATGCTACTGATGGCGTTACTACGATGCGGCCTACTGATAATTTTTGTGTGTGGCTAACCCTAGATCTCTGGTGGCTCTGATACCAAAAAGATTTTTACTTGAGCAAAAAGTACTTTATTGAATAATAATTTGGCCTTTATATAGCCTTACACCTTTTAAACCCTAGCATATTCCTAATTACCAATATAACCCTTTATTCCTCCTTTATTTGTTACAATTCTCAACAGAAGGTGCTTCAGAAGCAGTAGATGATGCTTTGAGTAAAATATTCTCAACTTTTGATCAAACAAGAGAATTGGCTGGCGATAGATTGACTAGCTTTTCATCTGGTTTGAGGGAAGCCACAAAAAAAGCTGCTGGCACTTCTGTTGATGTGCTTGGAGGTGCAATCATTGCAGTGGAGGAATCTATAACAAAAGGGGCTTCCTTTGTTGTTTATTCTCATGGGTCTGCCAAGGATTTGCTTCCTCCAGAGATCAGGGATGCACTGAATCTGTCTGAAGAAAGGGTAACAGAGATAGATACTGAGGCCAATTGGTGCAAGTTTTCAACAGGTACATTATACCTTGCATGTTTTACTTCGATGGCCATTGTACTCATTTCACTTGACCTCTTAAATTGTATGGACTTGAAAAACAAATTCTCCTGCAAAGATTTATTTGGATTATTTTAGAAATCTTTTTGTTGGAGACATCAGTCACTGCTTTCAGCTTGCAGGACTTCTAGTTGAAAACTCAATTGCAGCCATCTCTGTTACACTACTTAATTATGTGCTGATCTAACTAATTTATGTTACAAAACCAAAGCTGAATTTTATACATCTGCTTTTACAGGTTGGTGGGACCTCGCTAAATCTAAGAAGAGAATTAGGTTTCTATAGTTAGTTGTACCTAGCTGAGGTTTAGAAATCCTCTAAATTAAGACGAGAAAATATTGTTTGAGCTAGTTTTGTTATTTCTCTCTCTTTATTTTCGAATTTCTTAGTTTTTTTAAACTAGTTTAGGTTTATTTAAAGAGTTGTAAAAATATACAATAATAAAATTTTGAATTTAGAGTTTTCATATGGTGACTGTATTAGTAGAATTTTGTTGCATAAAAACAATCACTAATATTTTGTATAGTAAACTGAATCCTTCCCATAACTACTCACTTCAAATCCTCACCATAAGTGTGTTACAAGTTGCAGGGTAAGGTCAAAGTAAGGTAGTCATCGAGAAGGATTACAATAGCAGCAAGTTTGCAGTACTAGAAGCAGCAGCTAGTGCAGGTATCCTGAAAACTACTTAAAGAACAATTTGCAGTAATTGCAGAACTCTCTCCTTTCCTTTTCAATTTCTTCTATCTCTCCCTCAATTTTCTTCTAAGCTTTTGTTTGTAAGGAATATTCTTAACAAAGTGTCAGCCCATTGACAAATTGCAGATATACCCCACAACTTTTCAACTTGCAAGGCTTTCGGATATCATGACCTACCTTCTTCTTCCCATTGTCCACTTCATTGTAGAATTTGAATGTAACTTCATTGCCGGAATATTTACGGAAATGATCTACGAATCCGAGCTCGTAGTGTAGAAACATGTGATCCGAGTCACATGTCTTCAAGAAATTGTATATAGTATAGCTTTTCTTGGAAACGAAGACTTCATCATCATCACCATCACTGTTTTTACTCTTAACATGACAATCAAAATATATACGAACTTCAGGATGATCATCGAATCCATAAAGCATGTCATGAGAGAGAAGAGGGAGTAGAAAGACAAGGCAGAAAGCAATTCCCTTGAGCTGATGACAATTTGATGGCAACTGTATGGTGAGTGAAGATCCAATTCCTTTGTTGCCGAACCATTCTGGAATTTCACTCCCCGGTAGAATCATTTGAATTCTGTCAAGTGGGATCATCTCTCCAGACTGCAAGACAAAAGTCACATTTTGAAAATGTGATGAACAAGCAAGAATAAGAGAAAAAAGAAATACGGGGTTAACCTGAATTTTCAAATGCATTGCTGATATCAGTGGTTTTTGATCCAATTTGAAGCAATTTGCAAAATCCAATACATCCCATAAACTGCCGAGAGTGATGGTTGATATCATGGTGGTTTCTAGTGATGCACAGTGACGTGTTCTTAAAGACACCAACGAAGGCGGAAGCTCAGGTAACGCTTTAATAGGTGTTCCATTCACATCCAGGTATCTCAAACATACCATATCTTTGATTGATAAGGGAAGCTCTTCGATAAGTGTTCCATATAACTCCAGTCTTCTCAAAGATATCATAAGCTTAAATAATGACGGTATCTCTTTGATGCCTGTGTTACCCAAGTTAAGAATCATCAAAGATTCCATAGGCACTGTGATTTCTGGGAAGCTCTTAAGTTTTGAGCAACCAACAACAGACAATGTGTTGAGTTTTTTGTGAAACTGGATTGATGAGGGCACCTCTGTAATGGCAGTCTCACCTAGATATAATGTTTTTATATCCCTTGAAATCTCTGGAAACTTGGTGATCTTTGAGCAACCATTTAAACTAAGATGTTCCAACGTGCTAGTGACTGATTGTGAAACTTCTTTGAGTGAAGTTTGCTCTAAATCTAACCTTTTCATATTTTGTGAAATCGTTGGACACTTGGTTATATCTAGGCACTTACTTACAGTAAGTACTCTGAGAACCTTTGTATCAAGCATCGGAAAATTTCTAAGATTATAGCAACAACTGAGATCAAGTACTTCTAGCTTGTCAAGATGTTGAAGAGATGACGGAACCTCAATTAAACTTGAACAACCCATAAGGTTCAAGCTCACTAAATTTTTGGCCTTTGATAGATCTGGCAATTCTGTCAAATATTCACAGAAAAACAATACAATGTTTCTTAAATTTCCAATATCCTGTCAACAGAAAAAGGCATAATTAGAGAGTAAGCACCTCCACCTTTATATTTCTGATCATACATTTGCAACAATTAAATCATACCTGCACTGTTGTCCATAGTTTTTCAACCTTGCTCCAGCTTAAGTTAAGCTCGATAAGGTGTTCAGCACAAAAATTTTGCGGCAAGGATTTCGAGGGGAATCCATCCCAATGAAAACATATCAGCTTAGTAGGAAGATATTCGAGGCCAGAAGGAGGAAGGAGCACTTTATCTTTGTTATCTTCAGAGAAATTACTGAAATGGAATTTGAGTAATCTAAGATCTTTTCATCATTGTGAAGGCATCGGGTTTCAAGTGTATTTGTCTCGATAACTTGAATATGTCCAAAGATATGGATTTAATTTCCCCAGTCCCCTGTTAAACAAGAATAAAGAATACACACACAATTATGCACTCTACGCAAAGCATCAACGTTTTAGCAAATATGAAACCTCTCGGTTAATATGTAAGAGGAGAGAAAAGAAAGATAGTTAATGAATTCAGCTTTAACCTCATTTTCCTCCATCACATGAACGGCATCAGAATGACAAATCCTGCTTCGTCTGCCAGGAAACATAGATTCTTCACGAACAATGCTAAATGCCATTTCTTGGAGCAAGTCATGTATTTCTAGCTTGTTATGAGAATCAATTATGAGACACTTATCAATAAGATTTCTTATATCGAAAATCACAGACCGATGATAAAAGCCATCTAATATTCTTATAGTTTGGTTTCGGTCCATTCCTTTGAAGAAATGTGCTATATCAAGAAATATGGATTTTTGTTCTTCATCCAACCCTTCGTAACTAATTCTCAATGTATTTTCGATTCGAGGGTTCTGAGCTAGTTTATTCATTGCACTGTTCCATTCTTCAATGCTTTTACCACAGAGAGAGGAACCCAAAGCTATAAGAGCCAACGGATTGCCCTGCACACGACTTGTTATCTTTTCTATCAAGTCTCTATGATCAATTGTGGAGATGCGATTCTTCAAGGCTTTTGAGCTAAAGAGCTGAAGAGATTCTTCATTGCTCAACCTCTCAACCTCGCATGTTTCGTCAACAACATCCATAAGCACTTGTTTGTCCCTGCTTGTCAAGAGAACTTTACTACCCGGACCAAATGATCTATGTCGTCCATGAAGCAGATCTTTCCATTCTTCCAAATGCATTGAATCATCAACATCATCCAGTACAATAAAAACCTTTTTACGACGAAGTCTATCCCTCACAAAAGTATGTCGAAAACTCAAGAAGCCCATGTTCAGAATTTCTTGGCCAAGCATTTCTGAAAGAAACCTTCTTTGCAAATCAGCCATGGAACCTGTTTTTAATTCTTGCCTAAAGTTTGCAACAAAGATTCCTTCAAATCGAGAATGAACCTTGCTGCACACAGCTTCAGCAATCGTTGTCTTGCCTATACCACCCATTCCCCATATCCCTGCAATGACAACATCTTGAGATTCCATATTTAACAAAGACTCAACTTTGTTGACACGAACATCAATTCCAACTAGACCCGTAGTGTGACTTGAAGACATGGCATGTAATTTGTTCAAAACATCTCCAACGATTTTCTCAATAAATTCAGACTCCGTCCTGACAAACAAGAAGAACACACACATATTTGTTAGTCAAAATGGACCGGACTAGAAGAAACAACAAAACATATAAACATACTGACCACTCCGTAGTAGCTACATCTATACATAGTAGGCACGTATGAGTAAATGAGCATCATTATTGGCAATGGATATTGATAATGTAACACATGAATTGATGATAGCATTGAGTAGTGGAGACTAGTGGTGGTCCATTAAAAAATATAGGATCTGCATTTTACGTTGGGATAGAAAAAGAAAGAGCCTCCATCTATGTTCTGCTCTTTTAGAAGATGAGCATGTAATCATAAACCTGGACAAGATTCTCTTATTAGGCCTCTGGAGAGAAAGCATTTGATTTCAGACACATACAATAGCTCCCTACTTATCCATTGCTACAATTAATCAATCCTTGAAACTGGAAACTGCTTGTAATTAGTGTATATCAAATTTTTTTATTGAAATGCAAATGCATAAAATGTTTTCTCATATTATAATAAAAAAAGTTGAAGCTGTTAAGAGATTTCAAAATATAATATATATTATTTTTCAACCCAAAGAAACAGGCTATTAGTACCCCAATCTCAAATGAGACAATAGAAGTAAACATTAAGGCTTAAGATCTGTACAAGTATTTCGTTACAACGTTTTCAAAATCATATAAAATAAATATAGATTCATAAAGCTCATTATTTTCAATAATTTTAAATTAAATTTCAAATCCTCGACAAATGAACGAATATTTTCTTATGGGATAGATTTCAAGAGCTTACTCAGACTTCCCTGTGCTCCATCCGGCTACATTGGCTGCATCCGTCAAAGCTCCTCTGAAGCTTTGCACTTTGTCCATCGTCAAAGGTTTCTTCTTTACAAGTCTAGCAAACTCATCTCCAAAGCTTCCTGTTTGATTTCTTACATGAGATGGATCCACCTTGTAGAATACCGGAATAACTATCTGTCCATTATGTTTTCTACACTCAAAAATCTTTGCAAGCTCCTCTAAGCACCATTTGGAAGATGCATATTTTTCAGAAAAAACAACCACAGAAAGCTTGACCTCTTCAATTGTTCTCAGAAGTGATGCCGAAATCTCATCTCCTCTCACAAGCTGATAATCTATGAAAGTAGGAATTTGTTTCCCTTTCAAAGCAGCATGGAGGTGGCTGGTAAAACCAGCACGAGTGTCTTCTCCTCTGAAACTAAGGAAGACCTCAGGCTTTTCTTGTGTTTGGGCTTTGGTTAAGGTGGGAAGAGTAGATGACGCCGGATAATTCTGCATTGTTTTATGGAGAAACAAGAGTAAGACTATGGTTGTGAAAGGTCAGTCTGCAGGGAGAGAATGGAAGAAACTCAAGGAATGATTTTGAATCTGAGGCTTAGGCTTCCGTGTAGGGCTCTGGCTCAGGCAAATGCATAATTTATTACTGAGGGGGTTCCTGGAAATTGTCCTTGTACACCTCAATTTGTTTACCCGAGCAAGTGCATAATTGTTTTATTTTCATTGTTGACTTCCTGGAAATTGTCCTTGTACACCTCAATTTGTTTAATTGTAAAAGGGTGTTATCTAGAAATTTTGCAGAGCCTAGCTAACTAGCCATGAGCTGTAAAGTAAACAGACGACGGCAATAATTCTTAATAAAGAAAAAAAGGGGCAAAAAATAGTCTCAGTAGTCTGCAGATGTGCCTATTCTTCTTGAAAGTTTGTATCTTTATAGTCAAGAAAACATGTGATCGTTTACTTTCGTTCCTCAAAAAATAAAGACAAAATCCACGCATTCAATTGTAGAGATTTTCGACATATAAAAAGGGGACGCATATTGCCTTGTTATTATCCTAGTGGAATAACTGTAGATTATAATGTGGATTATAATTATTATTGTAATGGATAGATAATTTAATATTTTTTTAATTCTATCTATTTAAGTAACGCAGACCATTTTTTAGAATTTTTCACCGCAATCGAAGGCAAACTGCCTGCACCATGAATTTGTTTGCGACTGTGTGAAGTGTGAAGTGTGAAGTGTGAAAGCTATCATTTGAGAGATTGTCTGGCGAAAATTGATAATCTGAATGATTGAATGTTATTCTTTTTTTTTTTTACCAATTGTGTAAATACTTTTTTCAAAATTATATATTCATTTTATTATGGATAAGATATTTAAAATAATAATTATTATTATTTTAAAGATATTTTTTTAAATATATATGAGGCTAATTATATATTTTGATATTTGTTTAATATTAATGCCTTAAAATATATATAAAAAATGAATTAATTTTTTTTTAAAATCAAATTAATTTAATTTCAATATTTTAAAATACTTTTAATATAATAATATAAATCTTAAAAAATCAACGACATAATTCGATTGATCAACCGATGAAGTATAGATAAAACCACCCTCACCCTTCAAAATTATTCATGAATTTGTTAATTTCCCACTTGACAGCAAAAGCAAAGGAAGCAAAAGAGGTGGGGGGAGTGTCGGCAATTTTTATTGGATTGTAGTGGGAAACCATTTGTCTGTGTATGAAATGCTAGGGAAGGGATCAAATCAAGGGGTGACTAGTGGGGGTGTGCAGGATAAGCAGCATGGAGCAGGCAGCAGCTCACATTAATTTGTGTGCGAATGTGTGAAATGTGAAGTTAATGGTTGACTTCCCGGAAATTTCCCATGTACAAAAGATTTGCTGGAAATTTCCTTTTTAACAGATGGCTACGTCCTCTACAATCACAATGAGTTTTCAACGGCTTCACATATTGGTGTCCTGATGGATCAGCAGGGAAGAAACCTTTACAAGGATGAGTCGATTTCCTTTACAGGGAAGATTTTTAATCTCATGTGCTCACTAACACTAACTACAGGCTTCCTATACAATAACTGAACAAATAACAATAAACATGCCAATACACAATTTTTGCATGGCATTTTCTAATGCCACCGCCCTTGAAGCCTTTTGGAAACTTATAGCGTTGCCTTTAACAAACAGGCAAATAGAAGCAGCCATACAAGAGCTTCATGCAAACTAAAGATTGATCCATCAGTTTTCTCCTGCTTCAATTCAAAATTGGCAAAAGTGAACAGAGAACTCTCATTGTGAAGTTATCTCCTGCCTAAAATAGATGTTTAGCAATTAAAGATCAAAAGCTAAACAAGCTTATCTCGCTAAACCTCCAGCTTCACCTCCGACACCTTGAACTGCAATCTCCAGGTTAAACTTAAATTTTTAGTACCCCAAACAGAAGAAACACACAACAAAAACAAGGAGTGGAAGCATATAACTTATAGGCGTAATACAACATAAATTGAACGTAATAAGAAAAGGAAAAAAAGTTACTTCACCAGATCAACATTAATACCCAATCTTCTATCATCGCCCTTGGCTACCAAAAAGAAAAGCAATAATGTAAAAATAATTAAGCAACTTCCAATATTCAAGCCACTGCAAAAGCTAAGCTCACTAATCAACGTGCATCCTCCCCTAACAGCGAAGCTAAAAATGAAGCATGATTAGTGCTTCAGTGACGAATGTGAACGAACATTGTTTTGTTTCCAGGTTTATGGATTGGATTCATTCAGCATTACGACATAATCAGAAGGAAGGAGCAAAGTTATTGATCCCGCCCCGTTCCGGCCGGAACGCCCCGTCCCAATGCCTAATCCGGGACAAAACGGCGACGTTTTTGTCCCGGCTAGAATCCCGGCCTGTCCCGGAAAATCCGGGCAAATTCCGGCCCGAACGCCCCGGTTCTGTACCGGGCGTTCCGTTCCGGTACGGATCAAAACGACGTCGTTTACATAAGTAAGAAACGACGTCGTTTAGCCATTACACGTTACGCCTAATTCCCTTTCTTCTTCCCGCTCCCACTCTCCCAGACCAGACGACCGATTTTCCCCCAATTTTCCCCCAATCTACTCCCGAGTTCTCTTCTCTCAAATTAATCCAGAAATCCCTTGTTTTCGATTCATAATCCAGAAATCCCACACTTGAAAAGCTCAATTTGTTATCCTCAACCCCTAAATCAGCTCAATTTCTGAAACCCTAAATCAAAAATCAAAATCACGGCGGCATAATTTCTTCCACACGGCGGCACAAAATCTTCAGTAGTTCTTCTTCCCCATATCTCCAGTTAAAGGTACACATTTGAGGAACCAAATCCTTTAATTTATTGAAAAATTGAAACTGTCGAAAATGCATGAATGTGAATGTGGGATTGATGTTGTTGATGCTTGATAATGAATGCTTGATGTTGTTGATGCTTGATAATGATTGCATGATGGGGTGAACACTGAACACCATTTCTTCTGCATAATGGATGCATGCTCAGCTAATGAAGAAATTCAATTGGAAGGCATAATGTATGATATTGCCGAATGTGCAGGGGATGTTACTGTATTGTTCGGTAACTGGCATTGTCGAATGTGCTAATTCGATGGCAGCATCTCGAATTCATGAATTGAAGGGTATTATAGAACTTGGTGGCTCTCGTTCTTTTTCTACAATGCAATGTACATAAATTGTATATAATTGCTCTCCTTGTTTATATGAATCAGTATATGATTTGGTTATATGCGTATGACCTGCCTTTGATGATTTGATAATGAGTGATAACATGCTGCATGATTTATTTGAGGAATGTTATGGAGTATTAGTTAGAGAATTGTGAACTCATGATTGTGTAGTGGGTATTCATAGAATTCTCTATGGTTATATTTTTCATATTTTCTGGTTCTGGATAGCCTTTGTGACTATTTTCTTTTCTACAGTGCAATGTACATGTATTGTATATAACTGTTCTCATTGTTTATATGAATTTGTTTATGCTTTGATAATTATTCTCATTGTTTATATGAATTAGTTTATGATTTGGTTCCATGCGTATGACCTGCCATTTCCATTCCTCAAGTCAAAGCCTTCGTTGATACCTTTGAGAAAATTATATGATATTGCCGAATGTGCACAATGAACTTATTACCACAATTAAATATGCTCACTGCCTAAATGAGGATGAGTTGAAGTTGCACAATGGTCAACTGCAATTTAGTTTTTGTCAGCTTCAGAACATATCTGATTTTTTGGCATTGTTTAGGAATTTTCTGCCTGATTCTCTTGTAATTCTTGACTCCTTGACTCCTTGACTCCTTGTAATTCTTTTTGTCTCAAGATTTAGTCAAAATGATTAAGGCTAAGAATGATACATGCCTAACTTGTGTTATCTTTTTTACAACAGATTAAATTACATGGCTGAAAACTCATCTAGTGGTGGGACTTCCATGTATTCAGCTCCAACAAGATCGATGATCCAAAGATGGGCTCATGGACAGGTGGTTCCTGGTGTAAAGAATGGAAGTATATGCATTTATTGTAATAAACGGATCAATGGTGGTGGTGTTACTCGGTTGAAGTACCACCTTGCTGGTATTAAAGGTGAAGTTGAACCTTGTAAAAAGGTCCCTCCGGAGGTTAAGTGGCAAATGAATCAACTGGTAGATGAGATGACAATGGAGAAAGAGAGAAGAAAAAGAATTAGAACCGATATTGGAAATTCTCAATCACCTTCCAATGATGAAGAAATAGCAGAGGGTGATGCTGCAAATCCTCGTTCGGGTGATATACGTTCACAAACAAGTAGAAGAACGACAGTGCAAGGAATAAGTACATCTAGAAGAAGGATTCCTTTATTTGCTCCACTTTAACTACCCCGGGTTCCCCAAACCTTTAGTATTAGAAGTGCAATGGCTACTAAAGAGATGGAACACAATGCAAGAATAGTCTGTAGCAACATGGTGGTATGATGCTAATATACCGCTTAACGATGCTAATCATGCATTATTATCACCAATGCTAGATGCCGTAGCATCCATAGGACCCTGGTTTAAAGGCCCATCATTTCATGATTTAAGAGGACCACTTTTGAAAGATGTAGTTCATAATGTCCATGAATACATTTTAAGTATCAAGGCTGATTGGAGAGTTTATGGATGTTCAATTATGGTCGACGTGTGGACAAATAGGAAGAATGCACCAATTGTGAATTTCCTTGCCTATTCTCCCGAGAGGCACCAGTATTCTTGAAGTCTGCTGACACTTCGTGACTTCGAAAAGATAAAGAGACATTGCTGGAGATGTTTGATGAAGTTGTCAAAGAAGTTGGACAAGAGAATATTGTCCAATTTGTTAGTGATAATGAGGCTTCATTTAAGGTCGCTGGGAAAGCTTTGCAGAGAAAGGTATGACACCTTTTTTTGGTCTCCTTGTGCTGCCCATTGCATTGATTTAATGCTAGAAAATATTTGTGATCCGAGATATTTTCCAATGATTGATGAAACCATTAAAAAAGGCAAGAAATATAACCAAGTTTATATATAATCATGCATGGGTTCTAGCTTTGATGAGGAAAGAATTCACAAATGGACATGATTTATGTCGTCCCCGGCATAACAAGGTTTGCAACCCATTTCTTAAGCCTCCAATGTTTATCGAAGTTTAAGAAGGAGCTTCGACGGATGTTTACTTGCACAAAATGGGTTGAAATCAAGTCATGGCAAAAGTCGGGTTGGAAACTAAAATTGCCGCTATAATTTTACAAGATAACGACTTTTTGGCCGAGATGTGCACATATTGTCAACGCCAACGAGCCTTTAGTACGAAGTTCTAAGGTTAGCGACAGCTGAAGAAAAACCATCAATGGGCTATTTATATGAGGCAATGGATAAAGCAAAAGAAGCCATCAAAATAAGGTTGAAAAAATAGAATGTCTCAATATGGACCATATATTCGGGTAATTGATGCTAGATGGGATAAGCAACTTCATAGTCCATTACATGCAGCAGGATGTTTTCTTAATCCCCGGAATATATTTTAGGCCTTCTTTTTCAAAACAAAGGGAGGTAACTCGAGGTTTGCTTACCACAATTATGAGATTGGTTCCCGATCATGATACTCAAGATAACATCGCTGCCCAAATTGAGGAGTATAAGAGAGCAACCGGTCTTTTGGTGTAACCATGGCTATTCAGTCAAAGAGAAAAGTTAAATCCGTGTAATAACTTTTATTTTTTTTACAATATAATGTCTTTTTTTTTATCTATAATATTTGATTTATTCAAAATTTGTTATCTAGTTTCATGGTGGGAGCAATTCGGCATTGATACTCCATAACTTCAAAAGTTTGCGACTCGAAGTTCTTAGTCAATGTCTGTAGTGCAACCGGGTGCGAAAAGAAATTGGAGTGTATTTGAATTCATTCATTCAAAAAAAAGCGAAATAGGCTTGAGCACAAGAGATTAAACGATTTAGTATTTGTTCGCTATAATCTAAAGATTAAACAGAGGTAAGTAAAATATCAATATTATTATATTAGTAATTATTTTCTATTACATTGCTATTAATTTTTTAATTTCTTTCGTGTTTATTCTTTGTAGGAATATGAGCAGTAACAAGAGATGCTTTAGATCCCATTAGCCTTGACAACATTGATCTATTGAATGAATGGATTTGTGAAGAACCCGGTCTTCTTGATGGAGATGACATAAGTTGGGAGAGTATCGAAGCACCTTTCGCTACTTTAAATTTAGATGATGAAGAGACATGTGTAAATGAGGAGAATGAGCTTGGTGGAGATGACCAGCTATTGGAATGTCTTGTTGACTGACTTTCCTTATGTTCCACAGCCCAGCATCAAGATCCTTACTTTTATATTAATGATGTAGTAGAGGATGTTTGATGTATTTTTTCTTTTATTTTAGAACATTTTACTTTCATAATATTTTGGAATTTCAAAGATGTTTCTAATTTTGAGATTATGTTTGTATTGTATAATTTAAATTTAATTTATCTTGAATTTAAATTATACTTGTTAAATTAATATTTTATTTTTTTCATATATATAATTAAATAAAAATGAACAAGTATAAAACCGAACGGCATTCTGAACGGTATCGAAAACCGGACGCTCCCGCTCCAAACACAAATCCGGGACGGTACCCGGGACGGGATCAATAACTATGGGAAGGAGTGCAGCTTTGGTTACCGGAGTAGACTAAATACAGTTACTTTACTTTATGAGATATAGGCAATAGTATTAGTCCTATCAATAATGTTGGCCTAAACCCGAAAAATTCAAACTAAATTTGATTTTCCCTATACCTGATAATTTATGTGCGTTAAAAACATATTTTCGATACTTTAACTGATGACAGAAAAACTACAAACGACGAATGCACAAGAAAATAAAATTACAAATGCATACCATTTTGCAAATGCATTACCCCCACAAAGTTTAAGTCTTTAATGACAAAGTAATCTACACATATCATTGCAATGATAATATGAGAACTTGAAAACAAACCCACTAAGCCTTCAAATTTCAGGTCTTTAAAATTAGAAAGAGAAAAATCTTCATGTGATCAACTGAGCATATGAAAATAATAAGAGGAAGAATAGGGAACCTGCTAAGGGGTCGTAGAAACCAACAACTTGAAGATGCTTTCCATCTTTTGGAGTACGGCTATGAGCACCAACAATTCTGTAAAATGCCACCAGAGTGAAATCTCTTGCTACTGTGAACCTAGCCTAGTACTGTTTGTTGACCGCTATAAACTTTTGTCCCTCCTTTTATTTTGCATTCCCTATGATTTTTTCCATCTTCCTTACACAACATCAATCCTTCCATTGGTTTTGATTACTCAGTTATAGTTTGCAATGTTGTTTATCGATCGGTGGGACCTCGCTAAATCTAAGAAGAGAATTAGGTTGAACCTTTTATTTGGCCATCAAACCAAATAATTGTTGGCCACATGCGCTACCTCATCACAGAGGTTATGCCAAGCCAATTCAAATGTTGTGTCGTAGAATGTGATATTTGATCTCTTCATAGTCTCACGTGCATTACCCATGCATGCATTAGCAAAAACGTATTAATACTATTTACATATATTAAATTACAAAATTATCCATAAACTAACTTGATAATAACAAAAAAAAAAAAAATCAAGTGCATATACAAAAAACGCAACATCAACTATAGAAATTAAATCCATTGTTAAGGGCATGCAAAACGTTTTACTGTTTTTTTAGAAATAAGACAAAAACACCCATGAACATAAGCTTAAAAAATATTGAATCTAATGCATTGCCCCGTTTATATCAAGCAATGACAAATGGAACATTGTGAAATGACATAATTAACCTCAATAATAATTTTTGGTGTTCATTTTTTAGGAAAAAAGGGGCAATTGATTCTCGAATTTAAAAAATCACTGATTGCCTTGCTTTTTTGACCTATGTCCACTATCTTTCATTTTCATTCTCACCTAACATTTGATCCTATAAAGGTTAAAAAAGAAGCAGAAAAGGGATGAAAAAACACTATAATTAATAAGTCTATACTATTTTATGAGGGGATATATACTCATTTTGCAATATAAATTTCCCATATGTTTTAGGTTTTCTTATATTAATAATAAAAAAATGACAAGGAAAGATTGTTGGATTGTGTGTTAGCAATAAATAAATAAAAATTACAAGGAAAAGGATTCGTATAGTACCAGAGGCAGTAGCTAGTACAGGTATCTTGAAAATTACCTGAAAAACAATTTGCAGTAATTGCAGAACTCTCTCTTTCTCCCTTTCAATTTCTTCTGTCCCTCAATTTTCTTTTAAGCTTTTCAACTTTTGTGGTCGGCCCGTATATTTTCATCAAAGTGCAGATATACCCCACAGCTTTGCAACTTGCAAGGCTTTCGGATATCATGACTCTTCCTATTGCTCATTCTATTGTAGAATTTGAATGTAACCTCTTTGCCAGAATATTTTCGTAAAGGATCTACGAAATCGAGTTCGAGCTCGTAGTGTAGAAACATATGATCCGAGTGACATGAATTAAAGATACTGAATTTATCACGGAGGTTGTACTGTAGAAACGTGTGATCCAAGAACTTGTATTTACTCTCATCATCATCATCATCACCAGCAACATCATCGTTTTTACTCTCAACATGACACTCAAGATATATTTTAGAAAAATTGAGTTTACTGGCATAAAGCATGTCATGGGAGAGAAGAGGGAGTAGAAAGACAAGGCAGAAAGCAATTCCCTTGAGCTGATGACAATTTGATGGCAACTGTATCGTGAGTGAAGATCCAATTCCTTTGTCACCGAACCATTCTGGAATTTCACTCCCCGGTAGAACCATTTGAATTCTGTCAAGTGCGATCTTCTCTCCAGACTGCAAGAAAAAAGTCGCATTTCAAAAATGTGATGAAACAAGCAGGAAAGAGAGAAAAAAGATATACAGGGTTAAGAGTGATACCTGAATTTTCAAATGCATTGCTGCTATCTGTGCTTTTTGATCCAATTTGAAGCAATTTCCAAAATTCAATACATCCCGTAAACTGCCGATAGTGTTGATTGATATCATGTTGGTTTCTAGTGATTCACAGTCAGGTGCAGTTAAAGACGTCAACGAAGGTGGAAGCTCAGGTAACGTTTTAATAAGTGTTTTATCCAAAGCCAGGTTTCTTAAACGTACCATATCTTTGATTGATAAGGGTAGCTCTTTAATAAGCGTTCCACATAACGATAGAGTTACCAAAGATATCATATGCTTAAATGATGATGAGGGTATCTCTTTGATGCCTGTGTTATCCAAGTTAAGAAACGTCAAAGATTTCATAGGCACCGTGATTTCTTGGAAGCTCTCAAGTTTTGAGCAACCAACAACAGACAATGTTTCGAGTTTTTTGAGAAACTGGATTGATGAGGGCACCTCTGTAATGGCAGTCTTACTTAGATATAATCTTTTTATATCCCCTGAAATCTCTGGAAACTTGGTGATCTTTGAGCAACCAACTAGACTAAGATACTCCAACTTGCTAGTGACTGATTGTGGAACTTCTTTGAGTGAAGTTTTCTCTAATACCAACCTTTTCATATTTTGTGAAATTGTTGGACACTTGGTTATATCTAGGCACTTATGTATAGCAAGTACTCTGAGAACCTTTGAATCAAGCATCGGAAAACTTCTAAGATTATCACAAAAATAGAGATGAAGTTCTTCCAGCCTGTCAAGATGTTGAAGAGATGACGGAACCTCAGTTAAACTTGAACAACCTTCAAGGTACAGGCACACTAAATTTTTGGCCTTTGATAGATCTGGCAATTCTGTCAAATATCGAGAGTAAGACACTACAAAGTTTCTTAAATTTCCAATATCCTGTCATCATAAGAAGGCATAATTAGAGCACATCTACCTTTATATTTCTGATCATACATCTACAACAATTAAATCATACCTGCACTCCTGTCCATAGTTTTTCAACCTTGCTCTTGCTTAAGTTAAGCTCGACAAGGTGTTCAGCACAAAATCTTTGCGGCAAGGATTTCGAAGGGAATCCAACCCAGTGAAAATATATCAGCTTATTAGAAAGATATTCGAGGCCAGTAGGAGGAAGGAGCAGTTTATCATTGTTATCTTTGGTGAAATCACCGAAATAGAATTTGAGAAATCTAAGACCATCCATCCTTGCGAAGGCATCATGTTTCAACTGTATCTGTCTCGGTAACTTGGATATGTCCAGAGATATGCCTTCAATTTCCTCAGTTCCCTGTTAAACAAGAATAAATTAAGAATACACAGACAATAATGCAATCTACTTAAAACATCAACTTTATAGCAAATATGAAACCTCTCTGTTTGTATGTAAGAGGAGAGAAAAGAAAGATAGTTAATGACTTTAGCTTTTAACCTTATTTTCCTCCAACACATGAACGATATCAGGAAGATGACACAACCTGCTTCGTTTGCCAGGAAGAGTATTTTCTGCACGAACAATGTTAAATGCCATTTCTTGTAGCAAGTCATGTATTTCTAGCATGTTATGAGAAGTAGTTATGAGACACTTATCAATAAGAGTGCTTATATCGTAAATCACAGACCGACGATAAAACCCATGTAATATTCTTATAGCTTGGTCTTGCTCAAATCTTCTGAAGAAATGTGCTATATCAAGAAATATGGATTGTTGTTCTTCATCCAACACATCGTAACTAATTCTCAAAGCATTTTTTATTCGAGGGTTCTGAGCTAGTTTATTCAATGCACTGTACCATTCTTCTGTGCTTTTACCATAGAGAGAGGAGCCCAAAACTATAAGAGCCAACGGATTGCCCTGCACACGACTTGCAATCTCTTCTATCAAGTCTATATGATCATTTGTGGAGATGCAATTCTTCAAGGCTTTTGAGCTAAAGAGTTGAAGAGCTTCTTCATCGCTCAACCTCTCAACCTCGTATGTTTTGTCAACAACATTGGCAAACAATTGTTTGTCCCTGCTTGTCATGAGAACTTTACTACCCGGACCAAATGATCTATGTCGTCCATGAAGCAGATCTTTCCATTCTTCCAAATGCATTGAATCATCAACATCATCCAGTACAATAAAAACCTTTTTACGACGAAGTCTATCCCTCACAAAAGTATGTCGAAAACTCAAGAAGCCCATGTTCAGAATTTCTTGGCCAAGCATTTCTGAAAGAAATCTTCTTTGCAAATCAGCCATGGAACCTGTTTTTAATTCTTGCCTAAAGTTTGCAACAAAGATTCCTTCAAATCGAGAATGAACCTTGCTGCACACAGCTTCAGCAATCGTTGTCTTACCTATACCACCCATTCCCCATATCCCTACAATGAGAACATCTTGAGATTCCATATTTAACAAAGACTCAACTTTGTTGACACGAACATCAATTCCAAATAGACCCGTAGTGTGACTTGAAGACATGTCATGCAACTTGTACAAAATATCTCCAACGATTTTCTCAATAAATTTAGACTCCAACCTGACAAACAAGAACACACATATATTTGTTAGTCAAAATTTAACACAAGAATTTGTAAGTATCTGCTTTCTATCTACTAAGGCTTAAGATTTGTACAAGTGTTTCGCTACAACGTTTTCAAAATCATATAAAATAAATATAGATTCACAGAGCTCATCATTTTCAATAATTTTAAATTAAATTTCAAATCCTCGACAAATGAACAAATATTTTCTTATGGGATATATTTCAAGAGCTTACTCAGACTTCCCTAAGCTCCATCCGGCTAGATTGGCTGCATCAGTCAAAGCGTCTCTGAAGCTCTGCACTTTGTCCATCGTCAAAGGTTTCTTCTTTACAAGTCTAGCAAACACATCTCCAAAGCTTCCTGTTTGATTTCTTACATGAGATGGATCCACCTGGTAGAATACCGGAATAACTATCTGTCCATTATTTTTTCTACATTCAAAAATCTTTGCAAGCTCCTCTAAGCACCATTTGGAAGATGCATAGTTTTCAGAAAAAACAACCACAGAAAGCTTGGCCTCTTCAATTGTTCTCAGAAGTGATGCCGAAATCTCATCTCCTCTCACAAGCTGATAATCTATGAAAGTAAGGATTTGTTTCCGGTTCAAAGCAGCATAGAGGTGGCTGGTAAATCCAGCACGAGTGTCTTCTCCTCTGAAACTAAGGAAGACATCAAATTTTACTTGTGTTTGGGTGGTGGGTAAGGTGGGAGGAGAAGATGATGCCGGAGAAATATTCCAGCTTTGTTTGATAATCCTGCAAATATAAATAAACAGAAAGATAGAGAGAAATACGAAAAATATCACCATTGTTTTGTGGAGAAACAAGAGTAAGACTGTGGTTGTAAAAGGTCAGTCTGCAGGGAGAGAATGGAAGTAACTCAAGGAATGATTTTGAATAGCAAATGCATAATTTATTACTGAGGGTTCCAAGTATATTATATATATATATATATATATAATATAATATAATTCTTATTTTTATCCATAAGTATATATTCTTAATTTTTATTTTTAATTTTTATTATTTTCTATTGATGTTGTATTTTTTATTAAATTTAGTTCTTAAATTTTAGTTTATATTAATGATCATTTAAAAATTGATATTTTTTTCTCTTTGTTTTTTTATTTTTATATGAGACTACTTATATATTTTGATGTTTGTTTAATATTAACACTTTAATAAAAAACTCAAATTAATTTAATATTAATATTTTAAAATACTTTTAATATAATAATATAAAAAATAAATCTTAAAAAATCAACGATATAATTCGATTGATCAACCGATGAAGTATAGAGAAAACCAGGTGAGTCTCACCCTTCAAAATTATTCATGAATTTGTGAATCTCCCACTGTACAGCAAAAGAGGGAGGGGGGGAGCGTCGGCAATTCTTATTGGATTGCAGTGGGTAACCATTTGTCTGATTGGTGGTAGGGAAGGGATCACGTCAAGGGGAGACTAATTAAAAAAGTGAAAGGTGAAGATAATGTTTCGTATTATGTTTAAAAATACTTTTTAAAAAAGAAAAAAAATTATAATTTAAATTAAAAAAATTTATATTTTTATATTATTTTCATGTGTTGATATCAAAAATAATTTTTGAAAAATATTATTTTAAAAAAGCAGAAATTTATAGTTTAAATTAATTTTTTTTTTATATTTTCATATTATTTTCATGTAAAAATAACATGATTTTGAATGGAAGAAACTGAAGGTATGATTGTATTAATGCGAGTTCCAAATATTTTCATTGTTGCCTTCCTGGAAATTGTCCAGCTAACTAGGCATGAGCTGTAAAGTAAACAGACGACGGCAATAATTCTTAATAGAGAAAAAAAGGGGCAAAAAATAGTCTCGGTCGTCTGCAGATGTACGTATTGTCATTGAAAATTTGTATCTTTATAGTCAAGAAAGCATGTGATCGTTTACTTTCGTTCCTCAAAAGATAAAGATACAAAATACACGCATTCAATTGTAGAGATTTTCGAGATATAAAAAGGGGACGCCTATTGCCTTGTTATTACACGTGGAATCACTGTAGATTATAATGTGGATTATAATTATTATTGTAATGTATAGATAATTTAATATTTTTTAATTCGATCTATTTAAGGAACGCAGACTACTTTTTAGAATTTTTCACCGCAATCAAAAGCAAACTGCCTGCACCATGAATTTGTGTGCGCATGTGTGAACTGTGAAAGCTATCATTTGAGAGATTGTCTGGCGAAAAAATTGATAATCTGAAAGACTGAATGTTATTCTTTTTTTTGCCAATTGTGTAAATACTTTTTCAAAATTATATATTCATTTTATTATGCATTAGATATTTAAAATAATGATAATAATTATTTTAAAGGTATTTTTTCTTAAACATATATGAGGTTGATTGCATATTTTAATATTTATTTAATATTAACGCTTTAAAATATATATAAAAAAATGAAATAGATTTAAAAAAAAATAATTTAATTTAAATATTTTGAAATACTTTTAATATAATAATATAAAAAATAAATCTTAAGAAATCAACGACATAATTCGATTGATCAACCGATGAAGTATAGAGAAAACCACCCTCACCCTTCAAAATTATTCATGAATTTGTTAATCTCCCACTTTACAGCAAAAGCAAAGGAAGCAAAAGAGGCGGGGGGGAGTGTCGGCAATTTTTGTAGTGGAAACCATTTGTCTGTGTATGAAATGCTAGGGAAGGGATCAAATCAGGGGGTGACTAGTGGGGGGTGCGCAGGATAAGCTGCATGGAGCAGGCAGCAGCTCACATTAATTTGTGTGCGCATCTGTGACGTGTGAAGTTAATGGTTGACTTCCTGGAAATTTCCCATGTACAAAAGGCTTCAGGTCCTGGAAATTTCCCATGTACAAAAGACTTCCTGGAAATTAATTTAAAATAAAAAATAAATATAAATTTTTTTCAAATATCACCAGAGTGAAATCTCTCGCTCCTGTGAACCTAGCCTAGTGTTTGTTGACCACTATAAAATTGTGTCCCTCCTTTTATTTTGCATTCCCTGTGATTTTTTCCATCTTCTTTTGCGCAACACCAATCCTTTCACTGGTTTTGATTACTCATTTACAGATTTGCAATGCTGTTTATCGATTAGTGGGACCTCGCTAAATCTAAGAAGAGAATTAAGTTGCTAGAGTAATTGACCGCTCAAAAAGACTTGTAACTTTCGGATGACTCATAAATATTGTTTGAGCTTGTTTTGTTATTTTTTTCTCTTTATTTTAGAATTTCTTAGTTTTTAGGCTAGTTTTGGTTTTGGGTTTATTTAAAGAGTTGTAAGAATATACAGTAATAAAATTTTGAATTTAGAGTTTTTATATGGTGACTGTATTACTAGAATTTTGTTGCATAAAAATAATTATTCATAATTCGTACAGTCAGCTGAATCCTTCCCATAATAACATATGAATAAAAATAAATATATTAACCAACCTTCCACTTGACCCAGTACATGCGAACATCATTCACGCGTTTTCATAGCTACAGCTGCCATTCCTGACAAATGCAAGTGACTTTACCATCTACCACATGGAAATACGTGACAAAGACAGTGTAGTTTCATACAGTTTCTATTTGTTATTTTACCCGTATTTTGACGTGGATTCAATAACTTTTTTCAGTAAAAACATAAATAATAGACAGGTTTTTTCAATATATTTTTGCATAAAAAATTCTCAATCATAAATCAAAATGCTTATATTGCATCTAATTAATTAATTAATTAATTTAATATCAAGCAAAACAAGGTTTAACGAAATATAACTTTGCTCTCTGCAAGCATGACTTGTCGAGAAACAACGGAGACAACAACAGAGGAGGCTGACCTCCTAACACGATCAAGTAAGAAGGTGAAGATTAGAGATTCCAATGATTTAGTAGGAGAAACAGGTGGGAACAGTTACATTGATTCACTCATGGGCAACTCCTTTGTGACACCAGAAGTTGATGAGAACATGCATGAAATTGAATGCATTTCAGAAGATGAAATAGATGAGAGTGATGAAGAAGATTGCCCTGTGATCAAACTCTCGGCTGAGGAGAAAAAAAGAATCAGGGCACCATGGACACAAACTTTGATCATCAAACTTATGGGTCGGAAGGTGGGATACATGTTTCTCATCCAAAGATTGAGGAATATGTGGAAGCTGAGGGGAGATTTTTCCTTAACTGACTTGGGGAATGA
Source organism: Salix viminalis (assembly GCA_029228465.1). Classification (NCBI taxonomy): domain Eukaryota; kingdom Viridiplantae; phylum Streptophyta; class Magnoliopsida; order Malpighiales; family Salicaceae; genus Salix; species Salix viminalis. The sequence continues at coordinate 1,372,173 of CM055444.1, forward strand.
TTTCTATTTGGTTAAATTCGCCAATACAGAAGACAGAGCTCATGTCTTATTTGGAGGGCCATGGATGGTAGCAGACCATTACCTAACAATCCGAACATGGCACCCTAATTTTGACCCGTGTGAAGCTTCAATTGACAAAGTGGCAGTTTGGGTGAGGTTGCCAGACTTGGCTATGGAGTATTATGACAGTGCAATTCTATGGAAAATAGGAGACAAAATTGGGAGAACATTGAAGGTTGACCGAGCAACTGCAATCGGTTTGAGGGGCAATTTTGCTAGAATTTGTGTGGAGGTTGATCTTACAAAGCCATTGCTAGCAAAATTTAAGCTAAGAAGGAGAATCCGTCGAATTATGTATGAAGGGCTTCACTTAATTTGTTTCAATTGTGGGCAATATGGCCACAAAAACGAAACTTGTCCACAAGGAACATCACAGGGAACACAAGCAACGCAAACAGAGCAGGAAGAAAATAGAGAGGAAAATATGCCCGAAGTACCTGCAGAGCCGAAATTATGCCCTCTGGTAAGACCAGAAATTATGGAGTCTTTTGGGAGTTGGATGGTGGCAGATCGGAGACCTCGCCGGCCGACCAGAAAGACGGACAACGACCAGAGAAGAGAATCGGGGAAGAGCAGGACTCATGCCGCAAATCTTGGCGTTACAAGATCAGCGGTAACGGAAAATCAATTGAACTTATCTTCTAGATTTAATGCCTTAATGGCTATTGAAGATAAGGAGGCTGAATCAAAGGGAGCGGAAGATAAGGAGGCTGAAACAAAGGGAGCGGAAGATCAGGACAAAGGAAAAGAACGGGAGAAGAAGGGAGATAAAAGAGGAAATGAGGAAATTAATACATTTAAGGCTAATGGAGGGCAGCTGGGCCTAAAGGAGACTCGGTCCGTGAGGGACCCGAGAGGAAAAAAAGTGGGCCGAATAAATGGGGCTGGGCCAAGGGAGGGGAAGAAAGAAGAATGGGCTGTGTTTCGGCAGCCCAATACAGGGGAAAATGGGCTGGGCCCAGGAAGGAAGGATAAAGGAAAGGAAAAGGCTGAATGCTCTATGGTGCAGCTGAATTTTAACAAATCATCAGAACGGGACAGAGATTACACGTGAAATTTTACAACCAGATCACATGCAGATTTCGACGCCATCAAATAATTCATTAATTGGTGGTGTTCCAGTCCTAAGTCAGCCGTTGGAGAGGGATTTGGGGCCAGAACCACCGGATGAGGTTGTAAGGATGGAATTTAGCCGGGATGAGGAGGCGGAAAAAGGATAAGATGGGAAAACAGGATGGAATTCAGGAAGACAATTTGATGGAAGAAGGAGAGGCCTGGGGGCCTTCCTTTTGTTGAAGAAGTAGTTCTTTTGACTGGTATGACTTTATTAATATAATTTATTTATGAATTTTATATTTTGGAATTGTAGAGGGGCGGGAAATAAAGGATTTTGTGAGGTGACACATGATATGAGGAGATTATTTCGATGTAATATCTTGGCAGTGGCGGAGCCTAGGGTCAGTGGGGTAAAGGCGGACAAAATTATAGAGAAATTGAATTTTGAAAACAGTTTTAGAGTGGAAGCTCAAGGGATGTCAGGAGGTTTATGGTTACTGTGGAATCAGTCGAGAGTTAATATAAAAATTCTCGAGTCTTCTAAACACTTTATTCATGGTACAGTGAATGAAGGGAGCATAGACGAGTGGGTTTTTACGGTGGTATATGCAAATCCAAATACCACCTTAAAACAGCAATGCTTTGAAAAGGTAGCTCAGTTGGCAAGAAATATTAAGACACCGTGGATGGTTATTGGTGATTTTAATGAGATTTTGTCAGCTTCAGAAAAGGTGGGGGGTGCTCCTGTTGACTATAGGAGAATCGCTCGGTTTGCTGATTGGGTTCAGGATTGCCAATTGATTGACTTGGGTAGCAAGGGTCCGAGGTTTACCTGGAGAGGGGGTATGCGGAATGGATATGACAGAGTTTATGAAAGATTGGATAGATGTTTTGGCAATTTGGGATGGAGACAGCTTTTTCAGGAAGCCAATGTATTAGTCCTTCCAAGAGTTCGGTCTGATCATCATCCAATTCTAGTTGAGCTAGAAGTAATGAGTGGCAATGCTAATGGTATAGCCAGACCGTTTCGGTTTGAAGCAGCGTGGTTGCAGCACAGTGAATTTACAGATTTTATAAAAAATAACTGGGAGACAAGAAGAGCAGTGCCAGAGGCTTTGGAAGGATTGTCAGCTCAGTTGAAAGTATGGAATAAAGAGGTATATGGTAATATTTTCCAGAGGAAAAGAAGAGTGTTGGATAGGCTAGGGGGAGTCCAAAGAGCTATAACTGGTAGGGTTAATCCTTTTTTAAACAGACTAGAGGAGACTCTGTCAGCTGAATATCAACAGATTCTTCGACATGAGGAAATCTTCTGGTATCAGAAGTCGCGATGTCAGTGGCTTTCGTTTGGGGATAGGAATACTGCTTATTTCCACACGAAGACTATTATTAGAAGACAAAGAAATAAAATTAAGGCGTTGAAAAATGAGCTGAATGTGTGGGTGTGGGAGGAGGAGAGTTTAAAGAAGATGGTCACGGATTTTTATAAGAATTTATTTAGAGAGGATCATGAGGAGATAGTGGATGATAGAAGATTGGAGAGTAGTTTTTCCCGATGATTGACTCTACCACATAGATCATATGTTATTTCCGGCTTTTGGATGAGGAGATTAAGGCAACCGTTTTTGATATGAAGCCGTATAAGGCTCCTGGTCCAGATGGGTATCAGCCTATTTTTTATCAGTCTCAGTGGCAGGTGGTGGGCCAGTCGGTTTGCAGATATATTAGGGAGGTTTTTTCAGGTAATACGGACTTGTCACGGATCAACCAATCATTTTTGGTCCTGATTCCTAAAGTTCAATTACCTGAAAAAGTTCACCAATTTTGACCAATTGGGCTTTGTAATGTGATTTTCAAGGTGGTGTCTAAGGTGATAGTGGGGAGGTTAAAAAACCTGATGCCGCAGTTGATCAGTGAGGTGCAGAGTAGCTTTGTGCCAGGTCGGCATATAACGGATAATATCATCGTGGCCCAGGAAATTATTCATTCTATGAGGAAGATGAAAGGCAAAAGAGGTTTTATGGCCATCAAAGTTGATCTTGAAAAGGCCTATGATAGGCTAAGGTGGAGCTTCATAAGGGAGACCTTAATTGCTGCGAATCTCCCAAATGATTTGGTGAGAGTTGTCATGGCTTGTATTGAAACTACATCTCTAAATGTCATGTGGAATGGTAGGGAAACTTAGAGTTTTAATCCCAGCAGAGGTATAAGGCAGGGTGATCCACTATCTCCTTATATTTTTGTGCTGTGTCTTGAAAGATTATCCCAGCTAATCCGTCAGAATGTGGAGGATGATAGGTGGAAGCCATTTAGTGTGAGGAGGCATGGGTTGAAGATTTCCCACTTGTGTTTTGCGGATGATATGCTTCTTTTTACTGAGGCAAATTTGGATCAGTTAGAGAGAGTGCAGAGTTGCCTGGATATGTTTTGCTCAGTTTCGGGTCAGAAAGTTAGTGCTTCTAAGACAAGAATTTTCTTTTCCAAGAATGTGTCGGTATCCTTGGCAAATGATATTAGTAGAAGAAGTGGTTTTCAGGCCACAAATGATTTGGGTAGATATTTGGGGGTTCCGCTGCTTCATCAAAGAGTTACTAAGCAAACTTATAGTTACTTAGTCGATAATATGCAAAAGAGGTTAGCCGGTTGGAAAGTGAATAACTTATCGTTGGCCGGAAAGATCACTTTATGCAAAGCTGTTTTAGCCACCATCCCGTTATACCCAATGCAAGCAGCAGTGATTCCAAAGCATACTTGCAAGGAGATAGAAAAAATATGCAGGAGATTCATTTGGGGGCAAACGGAAGGTAGAGACAAAATTCACCTTGTTAACTGGAAGATTATTTGTACGCCTAAGGAGGAAGGTGGATTGGGTCTGCGAAGAATGGATATGATGAATAAAGCGTTCATTATGAAATTGGCTTGGGGGATGATGCAGGAGAAGAGCTTATGGGTAAAATTCCTAGAAGATAAATATATGATCTCTAGTAGGGGGGATGGTCATCCGGTGGCTAGCGCTAGTGACTCGGTGCTATGGAAGGCTATCTGTCGGGAATGGGATACAGTGAGGCAGAATGTTAGCTGGCAATTGGGAAATGGAAGTCATATTTTATTTTGGAAAGATAAGTGGGTGGGAGACTATGGGCCTCTTATTAATCTCTTAAACCCGTAGTTTGACGGTTAATACGCTTCACTATACAGTAGCAGATATGGTGGATAGTGGGGGAAACTCGAAATGGGAGTTGTTCGCGCATTTTCTTCCTATTCACACGGTGATGAGCATTGCTGGTCATATCCCTCCTATGCAGGATACTAGAGCGGACTCTATGGTTTGGGATCATTCCTCAAATGGGCGGTTATCGCGGAGAACAGCCTTTATAGAGTTCGGGAGGAAGGAGGGGAAATGGATAGAGACCCTTTGTGGCTGACTATTTGGAAGTGGGAAAGGCTTGGAGCCGGATCGGAGTTTTTCTTTGGTCGGTAGGGCCACAATGCTATTATGACTAATGAAGCAAGATGGAGAAGGAAGATGACAGATAATAAATATTGTGGTCGATGTGTCAATGAAGTAGAATCGGGTTATCCACGCCCTTGAGATTGCCCTAAAGCTCGTAAAATTTGGGAGGTTTTTGTCAGGGGACGAGGAGAGAGGGATATTTTTTTAGCCAAAATTGGTATGCTTGGTTGATTTCTAATTTAGCTCCCGTGAAAGGAAAGATCCGGATATGGTGATTGGCATCTAGTTTTCAGTATAACCTTATGGTATATTTGGAAGGAAAGATGCACTCGCTACATTTGGTGGGGACCAAGGTAATTGGTATGGGACTGCTTTTGGCTATAAAACGGATGGTTGAAGATAGTAAGAGAATTCAGCTGAGTGGAAATGAGAATACAGCTGGAGGTCGTTGACATAGGATGGAAGTATCCAAGAGAAGGATGGATCAAGCTTAACGTGGATCGGATGCAAAGAAAGGTAACCCAGGGATAGCTGGTGCGGGAGGAGTGATCCGAGATCATATGGGAACTTGGATCGGGGGGTTTGCAAGAAATATTGGAATTTGTTCATCGGTAACGGCATAATTATGGGCTATCTATGTGGGGTTAAATTTGACTTGGGATAAAGGGTTTAGGAAAGTGGTTTTGGAGTCAGATTCCAGAGTTGTAATTGGGCTAATTAATGGGGAGAGTGTGAGAGCTGATAGAAATTTTAATTTGATTATGCAAATTAAAAATATTTTGGGTAGGGATTGGGAGATTAATATTTTTCATGTTTATCGGGAGGCCAATTGTGTGGCTGATTGGTTGGCTAATTTTGGGCTAACTAGGGACTTATTAGGTAGGGAAACGAACACTTTAACCGATCCTCCGTCAGGGATTTATCCCTTATTGTATTATGACCTTATTGGGTCTACTATTCCGCGTTTAATTTAGAAGGGCTTTCGCCCCGATCTTTACCAAAAAAAAAAAAACTAAGATTGAGATGTTAACCTCGCAACACAAGACATGTAGTACTTAATCATGTTTAATTATTTTGTTTAATTAAATAATTATTTGCTTCAATAAAAGATAGAAAAAAGTTGTCAACAAAAGCAAATGAAACAAATCTATGAAGTTTAACTATAAAACAACTCAGTATTAAATTGCAAAACTGGAAAAAAATTTATCAATTTTAAAAATGGCAATAAAAAACTTAACAATTAAAAGAATAATAATCAAATTTTATATTTTAACCTCAATTTTTAGTTATAATCAATTTGGATTAAGGACAATTTAATCTCTTAAGAAATATAAGTATAATTAGAGGGGTTTCAAATCCAAGTATTTTCTCGAAGGATGCACATTGCTGACTTCCAGGAAATTTCCCCTGTACAAAAGGCTTCAGGTCTAGGAAATTCCCCCGTGTACAAAAGATGGGAAACCCCACTCAAGTCAAGTCAATGGGTGACTAGTGGGGGTGCGCAGGATAAGCTGCATTGAGCAGGCAGCAGCTCACATTAATTTGTGCGCGCATGTATGAAATGTGAAGTTAATTTTGAAAAAAAAAATCATTTTTTTTATTTTTTATTTTAAATTATTTTTTTAATATTTTTAAATTATTTTATTGATATTAAAAATATTTTTTAAAAAAATAAAAAAATATTTTAATATATTTTTTAATAAAAAATATTTTTAAAATCAATCGCATCTTAACTCCTAAACAAAAATCACAAAACTATCATTTGAGAGATAGTCCAGCAAAGAAATGATAATCTGAAAAATTGAATGTTTATTTTTTTTTTGCCGGTTGTGTAAATAGTTTTTTCAAAAGTGATTGGTGGTATTATTATATTGGATACAGGTGTGAGAACAAGATGGTAAAGTTGTTAAATTAAAACAAGGGTTGCTCAGACCATTTTCATATATATATATATATATATATATACTAGCTAAGTGCCCCCGCGCGTTGCCACGGGCATTCTTGTATATATAATTTAACATAATTAAATCCACAATGATAAATTTATATAATATAACTAAATAAAAGTGATAGATTAGGAGATAAAATACATAAAATTTTAAGTAGAGTTTGTTACGCAAGCATACAATACATCTTTTAGAATGTAGGTATTGCGTCATAAAAGATCACAAAAGAGCGCAAAATAACATTAAAAAAAAGAGCAAAATATTTTTATAAGAAAAAAATTAATCACAAAAATCATTATTGTGCAGATAGTAAAATTATAAAAATCATTGAATACAAAGAGCAAATAAAAATAATAATAGTAAAAAAAATAAAGAGGAAAAGGAAGCAATATTAACAAAAGAGTAAGCAAGAAAAACAATCTCTCCTTATTTCACTGAGGTAAAGATCTGCTTGCCTTATTTGTAGCTCATTTCCCTGATGAAGGCAAAAATGTTCACCCGATGTGTTTAAGATTTCATTCTTTAGGTTACCTAGCAAAGTGATTGTTAAAAGTGCTTTCAATATCTTGCCTCAAGCAAGATTTGGCCAAAAACCATGAGCGATCCTGTTAAAAACATCACATGATAGTACTTGTCAAACTACGAGAAAAGAAAATATTGCATTTTTTTACCTTTTCAATTTTATTAGCCCCTTTGCATCATGTATTTCAACGCTAGGTTCTTGACCATGTTCTCATCATGTCATAAATCTAAGTCGTGTTGATAACCAAACTGCCTCTGACATTATCAAGGTTCATATTTCCTACCCCCCACCAAACATTTAATCATTACCACAGTTAGATTATTTTAAAAATAACTAAAACAACTATCCAAACACAGTCATGTGAAAGCTAGAGATGGTCCGTAGAAATATTGATAGTACTAGCTAATTGCCCCGCGCGTTGTCGCGGGTATTCTTGTGTATATAATTTAACATAATTAAATCTATAACGATAAATTTATATGATATAAGTAAATAAAAGTTATAGATCAGGAGCTAAAATGTATAAAATTTTGAGTTGAGTTTGTTACGCAAGCATAGATTACATCTTTTAGAATATAGGTATGGCGTCATAAACTATCACAAAAGAACGCGAACTACCATTAGAAAAAAGAGCAAAATATTTTTACCAGAGGAAAAAATTATTACTGAAATCATTATTGTGCAAATAATTAAATTATTATTATTATTATTATTATTATTATTATTATTATTATTATTATTATCATCATCATTATTTTTTTGTGTTAATCATGAAAGGGAAAAAATGGAAGAGAAAAAAATCCTAAAAACTGCAACAAAAGATGAAACAAAAGTATAAAACAAAAACAGAAACTATCGTTGTTATCACTGCCAAAATAATAAAATTATCAAATTATCAGGAGGAAAAAATCTTTAAAAACACTAACAAAAAAGTAAGCAAAAAAAACAAATAAAAATTATAATTGATGATCAAACAGAAATAAAAATTATTAGCTGAAAAAATTATTTAATCTGAAAATTTTAAAAAAATGTATGTTAGGATTTGCTGGATCAAAATTAAAATACAATATTTATATATGCAAAATTTAATATAATAAAATAGCTTAACAAACCTTATCATAATAATAGCAAAATCAAAGCCTTAAAATCTAAAATTATCATTGTTTTTACTATTAAAACAATAAAAAAATTTCAATTATCTTGAAAAAACACTCAAAAACGTTAACAAAAGAGTAAGTAAGAGAAACAATTAAATTATTATTATTATTATTATTATTATTATTATTATTATTATTATTATTATTATTATTATTATTATTATTATGATGTTAGTAATGAAAGGAAAATAAATAAATGAAAGACTAAAAATATCCTAGAAACTTTAACAAACGATAAAATAAAAAATAAAAAACAATAAAAATTATCATTGCTATTACTGCAAAAAGAATAAAAATTATCAAATTATCTGGAGGGAAAAAAAATTTAACAAAAGAGTAAGCAAGAAAAACAATTAAATTATTATTATTATTATTATTATTATTATTATTATTATTATTATTATTATTATTATTATTATTATTATTGTGTTAACAATGAATGAAAAACCATAAATAAATGAAAGACAAAAAAAATTCTAATAACCTGAACAAAAGATGAAAAAAAAAAAAATTATCAAGAAAAAAATAATAATCTAATTTGAAAATATATAAAAAAACGAATAAAAAACTAAAAGATAGAGCAAATGAAAAACATTTATAGATGAAAAAAAAGAAGATAAATTAATAGCTGAAAAAAATCATTTAATCTGAAAATTTCAAAAAAATATATGTTCTACGTTGCGGGTTGAGCGAATAATTTTTATAGGATTTGCTGTATCAAAATTAAAATATAATATTTATATATGCAAAATTTAATATAATAAAATAGCTTAACACACCCTATTATCACAATAGCAAAATCAAAGCCTTAAAATCTAAAATTAGCATTGCTTTTACTATTAAAACAATAAAAATTATTAAATTAATATGGGAAAAAAACACTCAAAAACATGAACAAAAGAGTAAGCAAGAGAAACAATTAAATTATTATTATTATTATTATTATTATTATTATTATTATTATTATTATTATTATTATGTTAATAACGAAAAAAACAAAAATAAATGAAAGACTGAAAATATCAAAGAAACTTTAACAAAAAACTAAAAAAAAAATTTATCATTACTGTTACTGTCAAAAGAATAAAAATTATCAAATTATCCGGAGGGAAAAAAAACATCAACAAAAGAGTAAGCAAGAAAAACAATTAAATTATTATTAAAAATATCCCAGAAACTTTAAGAAAAGAAAAAAAAGAAAGTATCATTGTTATTTTTTTGCAAAAAAATTCAACCCCAACAAATAAGAAAATAACAAAAATTAAAGATCAAAGATAAGCACACTTATATGTACATGAATAAAAGGAAGGATAATTCTAGAAATAAAAAGAAATAAAGGGATTAAAATAAAAAATTAAAAGTCATAGGGTTGAAATGAACATTAAATATAAAAGGATTAAAATCAAGAATTAAAAGTATAAGGGCCGAAATGAAAATCAAATATATTATCAATTTTAATTAAAGGACAAAACTGAAGAAATTCAAAATACTGTACCGAATAAATTTATCTTTTTCAATTGAATCCGAAAATTAAAAGTCGGGGGACCGATTTGACAATTGGACATTGAATCAATTCCAATCGTAGGACCCAATTGAAGAAAAACAAAACTTATATACCAGAAATCAGGAAACAAAACGAAATTAAAACTAAGGGATCAAAAGGAAACAATAGCAAACATGGGGGACTCTCCTGCACTTGTACGTGCAGGAGAGAGAGAAACGTCACCAGCGGATGTAAACGGCCACCGCCGCGTCCACGGACATCATAAGAAGCAACGCTCCGCCGCGGGAGGAAGAACATGAGGAGGCGCATCGCCCGAGACGCTGGAAGCTCAAATCCGACCACCGGATGACGTCGCACGCGCCGCTCAAACAGGGCGTGGGAATGAAAACCGTTGGGAGCGTGCGCAGCACGCACTGACAGACCCGCGAAGAAAGAATAAAAAATGAGGGTAAATTACCTTAATGACCCTGGTCGCAATTCACCGTTTTTGTCTTATTGGTGGTCAAAACCGTATTCAGCCAATTTCAAAAAATAATAAAATAAGAAGCAGACCGCCGGTCCGGTCCGGACCGACGTGGTTAATGACGAAGGAGCCCCTGATTCTGGCGGCGTTTTTTGTCGTTTTCGGGGGCTAATTTCGTTAATACACTGTTCAAAAGAGGAAAAAACAAAAAAAAAAAGAGGATGTACACCCGCGATGCACCGGGTAAAATTGCACATGAATAGTGACTCTGAGTCACGGTGCATAGTGTTTTACTGTGCAAAAGGCCGACGCCCTTTAGTTTTTTTTTAATAAAAGATTGAATGTTATTTATTTTTTGCCAATTATGTAAATATTTTTTCAAAAGTGCTTGGTGGTATTATATTTAATAAAGGTGTGGGAACAAGATGGTAAAACAACAGATGCTCAATTTTGTTTTTTTAATTTTTTTATATAATTTTAATAATCTCTATTTTTTTTATCTATATTTATGCAATAATAATAATAATAAGTCTATATATTCATTTTATTATGGATAAAGTGTTTAAAATAATAATAACGATTATTTTAAACATATTTTTTCTTAAAAATATATGAGACTGATTATATATTTGATATTTGTTTAATATTAACGTCTTATATATATTAACTAAGTTTGTTTGAAAAAATCTCATATTAATCTAATCTCATTGTTCTAAAATATTTTTAATATAATAATATTAAGAATAAATCTAAAAAAATATTTTAATTTATTTAGCAATATAAATCACTTTAAACTAAAAATATATCAAGCCACATAGAAACAAAATAAATACAAAAACCACAAAGATAACAAATTATTAATAACAGAATTTTCACTATACATGCATAAAAAACAATTTCATTCTCATTTCACGTCACCAAAGTTGAATTTATTCTGTTTTTAATGCAAGCTACATTTAATAAAAAGATAAATTACAATAAAAAATAAAAATGAAAACAAAGAGTCATCCAACAAAACAATGGAAGGTGTGTTAGAACACTTATCCCTTTTTCGGCTCCTTCCCGAACACTACATCGATCTCTCTAAACCTAGTACTTAGAAACTGATACCACATATCACGGCCCCTGGATTCACATAGTGACAGGATGTTTTTTCACACCTCCACACAGTGACCACTCAACATTATATGATATCATCCAGCATAATTACTCTTACAATATACTGCATAAACTATGTTTACATCGTCTTCGAATGTTATTTGTTTTTTGCCAGTTATGTAAATATTTTTTCAAAAGTGCTTGGTGGTATTATATTTAATAAAGGTGTGGGAACAAGATGGTAAAACAACAGATGCTCAAATAATTTTTTTTTTTATTTTTTTATATAATTTTAATAATCTATATTTTTTTATCTATATGATAACGATTATTTTAAACATATTTTTTTCTTAAAAATATATGAGACTGATTATATATTTGATATTTATTTAATATTAACGCCTTATATATATATATATATATATATATATATATATATATATATATATTAACTAAGTTTGTTTGAAAAAAATCTCATATTAATCTAATCTTATTGTTTTAAAATATTTTTAATATAATAATATTAAGAATAAATCTTAAAAAAAAAAAAAATATTTTAATTTATTTAGCAATATAAATCACTTTAAACTCAAAAATATATCAAGGCACATAGAAACAAAATAAATACAAAAACCACAAAGATAAAAAATTATTAATAACAAAAGTTTCACTATACATGCATAAGAAACAATTTCATTCTCATTTCACATCACCAAAATTGAACTTACTCTGTTTTTAATGCAAGCTACATTTAATAAAAAGATAAATTACAATAAAAAATAAAAGTGAAAACTAAGAGTATAATATAAATAAAAAATTAAAAACTATTTCATAAAAATAAAAAAAATCAAAACTAAATCAAAAAATCAAAAAATCAAAATCAAAATACAAAATAAAAAATTCACGCTTTGACGGAGCGCAAACCAATAGCTCGTCATATTATATAAGGGTTATGATTCTATGTGACAAGGAGGAACTCGTTACCCTACATAATCATATTCATAGATAGTAGCAGATAGGAGTCATCCAACAAAACAATGGATGTTTTTTGACACCCCCACACAGTGTGACCACTAAACATTATATGATATCATCCAGCATAATTACTCTTACAATATACTGCATAAACTATGTTTACATCGTCTTCGAATTGTTTTAATTATACCGTTGTTGATTTTTTATTTTTTATTTTATGCAATTTTGTCCCTTTAAAATTCAACATCGCTCCTGGATTTCAGTGTTTTGTTTTCATTTTAGTCATTGGTCTTGTATTTATAACGATTTGTCCCTAAATTTAATTGATCATTAGACTTTTAATTCTCTTCAATTTCCCCCAAGATTCCATTCGATTGAGTACCGAGAGCTCAACACCTTTTGTAAAATAGTATGTGACTGCAAATTCTTTACTTTGACTCCTAATTTTTTTTTCTTGTAATTTTACCTCTAATTTTAATCAATTAACTTGGTAAACATTAAATTTAACTCTAAAAAAATCTCAATCTTCTTAATTAAGCTCAAAACAGGATTCCAACTTAATTTTTCACCAATTAAGCTCCTATATAAATTTAAGTCCCAACCTTATGCAAATGTACAAGGTGTTTTCCATCTCCTGGAGTATGGCTATCAGCAGCAACAATTATGTAAAACTGCTCTGTTTTTGCATCCCAATCTAGCTAGACGTGCTTCGACGAAGCAAGAAGCCAGTTTGAAGATATTCACTCCTTGTACTGTCAGTCATCACCATGTTAAAAGTGCTTTAAATATCTTCCCTCGAGCAAGATTTGGCCAAAAACCATGAGCGATCCTGTTAAAAACATCATTTATTTGACAGAAGAGAGACAGAAGAATACCTCCTCTGCAAAGAGCTCTTCTAGTACACCATTTATTTGTTGATCTTCTGTAACCATTTTCACTTATTATTACAGATTTATCTGAAGCCTGTTGTGTAGTATTTGTTTTGTTGATTATGCAGGGGATAATTAGGGTTTGTTCTTGGTTTTGCAGAGTATGGGCTACGGTTTGAAGAAGAGATTTTATTCAATTGGTAAGAAGCATTTCTTCTTTTATTCAAATGCTCATTAAATAAAGATAGACTTTTGATTTGTAACAATGTCTTTCAAATTCAAAACTTAGACAGCACCTAATCAGATAACAAACAAAGTCTTATTCCTAGAAATTAGAAATTCAAAATTCAAATGTTCAATAAACAATGCGACATTTTCTGCAGATTGAAGACACTTTTCAACATGTTGCATCTCCCCAATCCATGAACCTTGAGAGAAGCTTGCTCTGCGAACTTGGTTTACCATTAGGAGACGCTTTGACTGCATGGATCATGAGAATAAGAACAAATGAATAAAAGGATCGATGAACACTAAATTGCATCATTATACTTAACACCTGGATTCTGTACAATTATCTTCTTGGGTTCAGGAGAAAAAAAACAAAATCTTTCTGGCTTTTCCTTAAAGTTGAAGTGGAGTCTAAGATTACAGGGTATCTTGGAGGATGACGCAAAACTATAGTTAGATCAAGTACCTGAATATCACGAATCAATAATAATGTGGCAAGAGATCGAGGGTCGGCTTGAATGGCTGAATCAAAAGAGTGCAAAGGAAGACTTTCTAAATGACGTCTGATGACCGCATTTCCTTCTCGATTGACAAGTTGTATATTTTTCCAATCTACTAAAGTCTAGACCACCATCAATAAGCTTCTTTTCCCTCTCATTTTCGGGAACATCATTGAACATCCAGAGCTCTGAACCTGGTGCTAGAAATGCATCCAGCACCTAAACATGCAGAGATGAGTAGCTGAAAATTACTAGAAAACACATTTTGTGAAAATGACAAGGAAAAAGATTCGTATAGTACCCGAGGTAGTAGGTAGTAACTTGAGGAACAATTTGCAGTAATTGCAGAACTCTCTCTTTGCAGAACTCTCTCTTTCTCCCTTTCAATTTCTTCTATCTCTCCCTCAATTTTCTTTTAAGCTTTTCAACTTGTGTCGTCGGCCCGTATATTTTCATCAAAGTGCAGATATACCCCACAACTTTTCAACTCGCAAGGCTTTTGGATTACATGACTCTCCCCATCGCTCATTCTATTGTAGAATTTGAATGTAACTTCTTTGCCAGAATACTTACGTAAAGCATCTACGAATCCGAGCTCGTAGTGTAGAAACATGTGATCCGAGTCACATGAATTCAAGATACTGAATCTACCATAGACGTTGTACTGTAGTAATTTGTATTTACTCTCATCATCTTCATCATTAGCACTATCACCATTTTTACTCTGAACATGACACTCAAGATATATTTTAGAAAATTTGAGTTTACTGGCATAAAGCATGTCATGAGAGAGAAGAGGGAGTAGAAAGACAAGGCAGAAAGCAATTCCCTTGAGCTGATGACAATTTGATGGCAACTGTATCGTGAGTGAAGATCCAATTCCTTTGTCACCGAACCATTCTGGAATTTCACTCCCCGGTAGAACCATTTGAATTCTGTCATGTTTGATCTTCTCTCCAGACTGCAAGACAAAAGTCACATTTCGAAAATGTGATGAAACAAGCAAGAAAGAGAGAGAAAACAAATACCTGAATTTTCAAATGCATTGCTTCTATTAGTGGTTTCTGATCCAATTTGAAGCAATTTGCAAAATTCAATGCCTCCGATAAATTGCCGAGAGTGATGGTCGATATCATGGTGGTTTCTAATGATTCACAGCGAGCTGCTGTCAGAGACATCAGCGAAGGTGGAAGCTCAGGTAATGTTTTAATAAGTGTTTTATCCAAAGCCAGGCGTCTCAAACGTACCATATCTTTGATTGATAAGGGTAGCTCTTTGATAAGCATTCCACGTAACAACAGAGTTTGCAAAGATATCATATGCTTAAATAATGGTGAGGGTATCTCTTTGATGCCTGTGTTAGCCAAGTTAAGCCATATCAAAGATTTCATACGCATTGTGATTTCTGGGAAGCTCTCAAGTTTTGAGCAACCACCAATAGCCAAAAATTTGAGTTTTTTAGGAAACTAGATTGATGAGGGCAACTCTGTAATGGCAGTATTATCTAGATATAATGTTTCTATATCCCCTGAAATCTCTGGAAACTTGGTCATCTTTGAGCAACCATCTAGACTAAGATGTTCCAACATGCTCGTGACTGATTGTGGAACTTCTTTGAGTGAAGTTTCCACAAATTCTAACCTTTTCATATTTTGTGAAATCGTTGGACACTTGGTTATATCTAGGCACCGATCTATAGCAAGTTCTCTGAGAACCTTTGAATCAAGCATCGGAAAACTTCTAAGATTATTGCAACCATTGAGACAAAGTTCTTCCAGCGTGTCAATATGTTGAAGAGATGACGGAACCTCAATTAAACTTGAGCAGCCTGTAAGGTTCAAGCACACTAAATTTTTGGCCTTTGATAGATCTGGCAATTCTATCAAATATTTAGAGGCAAACAGTACAATGTTTCTTAAATTTCCAATATCCTGTCAACAAAAAAAAGCATAATTAGAGAGTAAGCACCTCCTCCTTCATATTTCTGATCATACATCAGTAGCAACTAAATCATACCTGCACTCCTGTCCATAGTTTTTCAACCTTGCTATAGCATAAGTCAAGCTCTACAAGGTGTTGAGCACAAAAACTTTGCGGCAAAGATTTCGAAGGGAATCCATCCCAGTGAAAATATACCATCTTATTAGAAAGATATTCGAGGCCAGTAGGAGGAAGGAGCAGTTTATCATTGTTATCTTTGGAGAAATCACCGAAATAGAATTTGACAAATCTAAGACTATCCATCATTGCGAAGGCATCAGGTTTCAAGTGTATCTGTCTCGATAACTTGGATAAGTCCAAAGATATGCCTTCAATTTCCTCAGTTCCCTGTTAAACAAGAATAAAGAATACACAGACAATCATGCAATCTATGTAAAACATCAACTTTTAGCAAATATGAAACCTCTCGGTTAGTATGTAAGACTAGAGAAAAGAAAGGTAGTTGATGGCTTCAGCTTTAACCTTATTTTCCTCCATCACATGAACGACATCAGGAAGATGACACAACCTGCTTTGTTTGCCAGGAAACTTGGATTCTGCACGAACAATGCTAAATGCCATTTCTTGTAGCAAGTCATGTATTTCTAGCATATTATTAGAAGTATTTATCAGACATTTATCAATAAGAATGCTTATATCGAAAATCACAGACCGATGATAAAAGCCATCTAATATTCTTATAGCTTGTTCTTGCTCAAATCTTCTGAAGAAAAGTGCTATATCAAGAAATATGGATTGTTGTTCTTCATCCAACCCATTGTAACTAATTCTCAACGCATTTTTTATTCGAGGGTTCTGAGCGAGTTTATTCAATGCACTATACCATTCTTCTGTGCTTTTACCATAGAGAGAAGACCCCAAAACTATTAGAGCCAACGGATTGCCCTGCACATGACTTGCAATCTTTTCTATCAAGTCTCTATGATCATTTGTAGAGATCCAATTTTTCAAGGCTTCTTCATAGCTCAACCTCTCAACCTCGTATGTTTCGTCAACAACATTGGTAAGCACTTGTCTGTCCCTACTTGTCATGAGAACTTTACTACCCGCACCAAATGATCTGTGTCGTCCATGAAGCAGTTCTTTCCATTCTTCCAAAGGCATTGAATCATCAACATCATCCAGAACAATAAAAACCTTTTTACGACGAAGTCTATCCCTCACAAAAGTAGCTCGAAAACTCAAGAAGCCCATGTTTAGAATTTCTTGGCCAAGCAGTTGTGAAAGAAAGCTTCTTTGCAAATCAGCCATGGAAACTGTTTTTAATTGTTGCCTAAAGTTTGCAAAAAAGATTCCTTCAAATCGAGAACGAACCTTGTTGCACACAGCTTCAGCAATCGTTGTCTTACCTATACCACCCATTCCCCATATCCCTACAATGAAAACATCTTGAGATTCCATATTTAACAAAGACTCAACTTTGTTGACACGAACATCAATTCCAAATAGACCCGTAGCGTGACTTGAAGACATGCCATGCAATTTGTTCAAAACATCTCCAACGATTTTCTCAATAAATTCAGACTCCGTCCTGACAAACAAGAAGAACACACATATATTTGTTAGTCAAAATTTAACACAAGAATTTCCAGGTATCTGCTTTCTACCTCCTAAGGCTTAAGATCCGTACAAGTGTTTCGCTACAATGTTTTCAAAATCATATAAAATAAATAATTTTAAATTAAATTTCAAATCCTCGACAAATGAACCAATATTTTCTTATGGGATATATTTCAAGAGCTTACTCAAATTTCGCTAAGCTCCATTCGGCTAGATTGGCTGCATCCGTCAAAGCATCTCTGAAGCTCTGCACTTTGTCAATGGTCAAAGGTTTCTTCTTTACAAGTCTAGCAAACTCATCTCCAAAGCTTCCTGTTTGATTTCTTACATGAGATGGATCCACCTGGTAGAATACCGGAATAACTATCTGTCCATTATTTTTTCTACACTCAAAAATCTTTGCAAGCTCCTCTAAGCACCATTTGGAAGATGCATATTTTTCAGAAAAAACAACCACAGAAAGCTTGGCCTCTTCAATTGTTCTCAGAAGTGATGCCGATATCTCCTCTCCTCTCACAAGCTGATCATCTATGAAAGTAAGGATTTGTTTCCGGTCCAAAGCAGCATAGAGGTGGCTGGTAAAACCAGCACGAGTGTCTTCTCCTCTGAAACTAAGGAAGACATCAAATTTTACTTGTGTTTGGGCGTTGGTTAAGGTGGGAAGAGAAGATGACGCCGGAGAAATATTCCAGCTTTCTTTGATAATTCTGCATATATAAATAAACAGAATGATAGAGAGAAATACGAAAAATATCACCATTGTTTTGTGGAAAAACAAGAGTAAGACTCTGGTAGTAAGGTCAGTCTGCAGGGAGAGAATGGAAGTAACTCCAGGAATGATTTTGAATCTAAGGCTTAGGCTTCCGTGTAGGACTCTGGCTCAGGCATATGCATAATTGTATTAATTAGGGTTCCAAGTATTTTTCCCTGAACATTACAGATGATGGTCATTGTTGACTTCCTGGAAATTGTCTTTCTACACACGGCTTCAAATTCTTATTTGTTTATTTGTGATTTGGTGGGATAAGGCATCAAGCCAGAGGACTTTTCTGACTTCATATTATATAATAAGGGGTGTGACTGTATGTGACAGGGAAGAACTCGTTACCCTATATAATCATAGATAATAGCAGATAGGAGGCAACCGACAAAACAATGGAAGGTTTGTCAGAACCCTTGGCCCTTTTTCGGCTCCTCGGAAACTAAGGATGAAGTGGGTGTTCATTATTACGGTCTTAAATAAGGTGGTGATTGGTTTTGTGAGTTTTTGTTTGTATTAAGCAAGAAAATCTTAAATTTTTTGATTATCATGCTAAGCCAGTTTGATGCTATTCATTCCTTGTGCTGTCAGTCGTCAGCCTTGCAAAGCACAAATATTTCAGGCAAAGTAGAGCCTGCTTATCAATTTAGAGTTCCAAGCACATGTCCTAGGAAACGTTACACCTCTCTCATTTATGTACAAGAAAAATCCAAAACTTTGAGGTTGAGTTTTTGTACAAGAAATATACGTTCTCCCATTGTACATCTGTAGTGTTTCTTACTTTCGTTTTTCAGACTCAGCAGAAGCTGAAGAACACTTTCTTTTGTTGTTTTCGTCCATCAAATTTTCTCAAAGTATATCCAGTTCAGGGGATGAAAAAGAATGCGTCGTCCTCATTCCTTCTCTGCAATTACCACGAAAGCATCTTTCAGTGACCACCTACGTCTCTCAGTTTTGGCAGGCGGGTTGATAACAGCCCTTTCAGCATTAGCTGCACGGTAACCAATGACAATCTCTCTTCTCTGTCGGGCTCGTAATACTACTTCATAGAAACTCAATTCCTCGCCTTCACTGAGGTAAAGATCTGCTTGCCTTATTTGTATCTCATTTCCCTGATGAAGGCAAAATGTTCGTGGATGATGAGTTGAACTGATTAAAGAATCTTAAATTCTAACATCATCAATAGCAACAATTTCACTACCACAACAAAGAATCACCCTGATCAATGCTAGAGGGTGGTTCTGAGCAGTTCAGAGTGAGCACGCTAGCAAACCCTTCGCTGTAGTGGTCCAACATATTAACTAGCTTAATTTATCACAACCATAATAATAATATGATTATTTGGATGCAGGGCTCCCGGCATGCTACTTTGTCAATATAAGAAGCAGGGCATCAACGTCATTATAATATATGATTTAAAGGAGTAGAATGAAGCTAATGATCACCCGATGTGTTTAAGATTTCATCCTTCAGTTTAGCTAGCAAAGTTCATGGGCTCTACAGTATACATGATGCAGATGGCTTTTTGCGAGGAAAAAAAACAGAGAGAGAAAAGATTTAACATGATTGTTAAAAGTGCTTTCAATGTCTTCCCTCAAGCAAGATTTGGCCAAAAACCATGAGCAATCCTGTTAAAAACATCACATGATAATACTTGTCAAACTATCTTCTACTGAAAACTTTCCAATTTTCTGCTGAATTGAGGAAAACTTTAATACCTCATTTGTTTTTTTTAACCTTTCACTCATGTTCATTCGAAATAAACATATAGATAAGGTATTGACAAGCAAACTATGAGAAAAGAAAAAAATGCATGCACTTGTTGGAATTTTCTATTGCAATTTTGTAAGCTTACTTTGCCCTTCAAAATTTGACAGAAGAGAGACAGAAGAATACCTCCTCTGCAAAGAGCTCTTCTAGTACATCATTTATTTGTTGATCTTCTGCAACCATGGCCAATGCCATGCTGACAAGCTCATTTGATAAAACGTAATCACTGATCTTTGACGTGCATAATAAATTTTTAGTTCTTGGGTCCAGAATTTCACTTATTATTACAGGTTTATCTGAAGCCTGCTGCATCTCCCCAATCCACGAACCTTGAGAGAAGCTTCCTCTGCGAACCTGGTTTACCATTGGGAGACGCTTTGACTGCATGGATCATGAGAATAAGAACAAATGAATAAAATGATCGAGGAACACTAAATTGCACCATTATAGTTAACACCTGGATTATGTACAATTATCTTCTTGGGTTCATGAGAAAAGAAACAAAATCATTCTGGCTTTTCCTTGAAGTTGAAGTCGAGTCTAAGATTACAGGGTATCTTGGAGGATGGCGCAAAACTTTGAAAAAGGCTGAAAGGTGAAGAGCCCTCTCGAGTCAAATTAAATGTAAACACAACCATCCAAAACCCCCCAATAAAAAAGACACAAAAATGTGATCTCATTCATTCTAGCTTGTTTTTGGAAACCCAAACAGACACTCTTCAAAATACATAAATAAAGTTTCCAGTTATCTGTGTGAATTTTCTTTCAAGTCGTGAAATTTATACTGGTTAACAGAACTTATGATGTATGAACGAGTCATGGCCTATCCACCAGAACTTTAGTTAGATCAAGTACCTGAATATCACGAATCAATAATAATATGGCAAGAGATCGGGAGCCGGCTTGAATGGCTGAATCTTCCACCGACTCATCAGCCAAAATTAAAATCTAAACACAACAAATACTGTATCAAAATCTTTTTAGCGAACAATAAGGATAATTACATAAATAAAAACACAAACCAAAATGTCAAATAGTTTGATTCAAAACCCACTACTATTTTAGTATTATTCACTTACTGAATCAAAAGAGTGCAAAGGAAGACTTTCTAAATGACGTCTGATGACCGCATTTCCTTCTCGATTGACAAGTTGTATATTTTCCAATCTACTAAAGTCTAGACCACCATCAATAAGCTTCTTTTCCCTCTCATTTTCGGGAACATCATTGAACATCCAGAGCTCTGAACCTGGTGCTAGAAATGCATCCAGCACCTAAACATGCAGAGATGAGTAGCTGAAAATTACTATTGTTATAGAAAATGAAATAGTCTAAATGAGAAGGGAAAAAAAGAGCTCATTATTGCACAAAAAAGTAAATGTAGAAACTAGAAAGAATAGTTTCAATAGACACTTGTGTGCAACTAGAACTGAAAATCCTGTAATAATAACACAGAAGAATTCCGAAATGTCTACCACCACTTTGCTGCAACTGAGAAGTTATGATTTCTTAATCCTCATAACATTACCATAATCATATCTTCCATGTCTCGTCTCCAACCACAGAATAATATCCTTTCTGCAGACTTTGGAACAATAAAGTCTTTGGGTAGACTTCCTCTCCATACCTGCAGCATCCAGGCGAAGAAAAGAAAAGATTAGGGGCTTCACAAAAGAGCTTGCCACAATCATATCATCAATGTCCCTCCTCCATCCACAAAGTAGAATCTTCTGTGGCATTCTTGCAGGTCGGGCAATGTGCGTGAATGATGCCTCTTTGACCTGAATGATGAAATTTATTATATTATGTAAGTTCTTCTTTTATGGGTCGCCCACTTACCTAATATCCACTGAAGGCATCATTCTAATGTTCACAACTAAACTTGTCCTTGACCAATCCGAGCATGATCTGCTATTTTCACAAATATGCCAGAAAATATGCATTGAAGAAGCCACCTTGAACAGAAAATATGTTATTCCGATGCCACCACTTTGCTTGAATCGTCTCAGTGATTTGCAGTGCAAGAGCATCATCCCTCCAACCACGCCTGGAACAGCAGGTACTGTCTCTAGCAACACGGCATGGCACATATGCCGTCTGTCACAATTGATGAAAATTCAGCTCAGAAAATTCATATGCGAATTCTGTTTATAAACTTCGGCAGAGGAAAAGATTGTATAGGTTAGCTACCAGGAAGAATAAGTAAGTGGTTGTTTCATGCTTATGGTGCTTCTTCACATCAATTGAGATGTCAGGTTTGTAGGACTCCCATGGCTGCAAATCAGAAAACGAAAATGCTTCAATTATTCAAGCAGATAAACAAACTTTCATTTTCTTACGTTTCAATTTTATTAGCCCCTTTTACATCATGTATTTCAACACTAGGTTCTTGACCATGTTCTGATCTTGTCATAAGTCCGAGTCATGGTGATGACCAAACTGCCTATGACATTATCAAGGTTCATATTTCCTAACCAAGTGCATTGATATCATGTGCTCAGGAACGGCAAAACAGGATTGCTATTAATAATTTAATGCATTTGGCAAAGAGAAAGTCTGCCTAATTCATTCCTTGATTTTCCATGCCCTGCCATTACTGAATCATACTGGCGCCTTCGTTTCACAAGAATAAATCTAACTGTTCTGGAATACTTTTTTATATAAATGAACTAACTTTTTTTGAAAAAAAATCAAATTAAATTAATCTAAGTGTTCTGGAATACTTTTAATATAATAATATGAAGAATAAATCTTAATAACATAAAAACATAATTAAATTTCTTTTTATAACCATAATGATGGTGATAATGATAGTATTGTCAGTAATAATTAGAATATTAATTATTTACAATATGTGTGCTTTAAAAACATATTTTCGATACTTTAACTTGTGACAAAAAACTACAAACGACATATACACAAGAAAATGAAATTACAAACGCATCCCATTTATCAAATGCATTACCCCCACAAAGTTTAAGTTTTTAATGACAAAGTAATCTACACATACCATGCAATGATAATACGGGAACTTGAAAACAAACCCACTAAGCCTTCAAATTTCAGGTCTTTAAAATTAGAAAGAAAAAAGTCTTCATGTGAACTGAGCATATGAAAATAATAAGAGAAGTGGAAGAAGAAGAAGAGGGAACCTGCTAAGGGGTCGTAGAAACCACCAAGTTGAAGGTGTTTTCCATCTCTTGGAGTATGGCTACCAGCAGCAACAATTCTGTAAAATGCCCTGTTTTTTCATCCCACGTTAGCTAAACTGTTTTTTCAACTCTGTTCAATAATATTGTTAGAAAAAAATTATCAATTTTAAAAATTGCAAAAGTTGTAAAAAAAATTAGCAATTAAAAGAATAATAAACAAATTTGATCGGAAAATAAACTTAAGAAAGATGAAAATTGAAAAAAAAAATGATTTCTTAAAATTATCTCAATTAAAAAATAGGAACCAAATATTAAAGATGGAATTTTAAAAGGGGTGGAATTAAAATTATCTCAATTAAAACATAGTGAAAACAAATGGGAACCAAATTTGAAGGAATTAAAAATTAAAGGCTACTTTAAGTTTTGAAGGGGCAGGTATAGAAATTAAGAAGTAGAGAGAAAAGATTAACAAACCTAATAATTGTTGGCCACACGCGCTACCTCATCACAGAGGTAATGCCAAGCCAATTCAAATGTTGCGTCGTAGAAATACCCATGCATTACCCATGCATGCATTAGCAAAAAAACACTAAAAATAATAAGTCTATAATATTTTATGAGGGGATATATACTCATTTTGCAATATAAATTTCCCATATCTTTTAGGTTTTCTTTTATTAATAATAATAAAAAAATGACAAGGAAAGATTGTTGGATTATGTGTTAGCAATAAATAAATAAAAATAACAAGGAAAAGGATTCGTATAGTACCAGAGGCAGTAGCTAGTACAGGTATCTTGAAAATTACCTGAAGAACAATTTGCAGTAATTGCAGAACTCTCTCTTTCTCCCTTTCAATTTCTTCTATCTCTCCCTCAATTTTCTTTTAAGCTTTTATTTGTTATTCTTAGCAACTAAAGTGTCGTCGACCGGTATATTTTCATCAAAGTGCAGATATACCCCACAACTTTTCAACTTGCAAGGCTTTCGGGTAACATGACTCTTCGCCGTGGTCATTTCATTGTAGAATTTGAATGTAACTTCTTTGCCAGAATATTTACGTAAAGGATCTACGAAATCGAGCTCGTAGTGTAAGAACATGTGATCCGAGTCACATGAATTAAAAATACTGTCATAATAGAGGTCGTACTGTAGAAACATGTGATCCGAGTCACATGTCTTCAAGAACTTGTATTCAGTGTTGTTGCTATTAGAAAAGAAGACTTCATCACCATCACCAGCACCATCACCGTTTTTACTCTCAACATGACACTCAAGATATATTTTAGAAAAATTGGATCCATAAAGCATGTCATGGGAGAGAAGAGGGAGTAGAAAGACAAGGCAGAAAGCAATTCCCTTGAGCTGATGACAATTTGATGGCAACTGTATGGTGAGTGAAGATCCAATTCCTTTGTCACCGAACCATTCTGGAATTTCACTCCCCGGTAGAACCATTTGAATTTTGTCATTGATCTCCTCTCCAGACTGCAAGACAAAAGTCACATTTCGAAAATGTGATGAAACAAGCAAGAAAGAGAGAAAAAAGAAATACGGGGTTAAGAGTGATACCTGAATTTTCAAATGCATTGCTTCTATCAGTTGTTTCTGATCCAATTTTAAGCAATTTGCAAAATTCAATACCTCCGATAAATTGCCAAGAATGATGGTTGATATCATGGTGGTCTCTAGTGATTTACAGTGAGGTGCTGTTAGAGACATCAGCGAAGGTGGAAGCTCAGGTAACGTTTTAACAGGTGTTCCATCCAAAGCCAGTTCTAACAAACGTACCATATTTTTGATTGATAAGGGTAGCTCTTTGATAAGCGTTCCACATAACGATAGAGTGTTCAAAGATATCATATGCTTAAATAATGATGAGGGTATCTCTTTGATGCCTGTGTTATCCAAGTTAAGATCCTCCAAAGATTCCATAGGCATTGTGATTTCTGGCAAGCTCTCAAGTTCTGAGCAACCACTCATATCCAATATTCGGAGTTTTTTGAGAAACTGGATTGATGAGGGCACCTCTGTAATGGCAGTCTCACCTAGATATAATGTTTTTATATCCCCTGAAACCTCTGGAAACTTGGTGATATTTGAGCAACCATGTAGACTAAGATCCTCCAACTTGCTAGTGATTGATTGTGGAACTTCCTTGAGTGAAGTTTCATTTAATTCTAACTCTCTCATATTTTGTGAAATCGTTGGACACTTGGTTATATCTAGGCACCGACTTATATCAAGTTTTCTGAGAACCTTTGAATCAAGCATCGGAAAACTTCTAATATTAAAGCAACAATAGAGATTAAGTTCTTCCAGCTTGTCAAGATGTTGAAGAGATGACGGAACCTCAGTTAAACTTGAACATTCCACAAGGTACAAGCACACTAAATTTTTGGCCTTTGATAGATCTGGCAATTCTGTCAAATATTGAGAGTAATACAGGTCAATTTTTCTTAAATTTCCAATATCCTGTCAACAGAAAAAGGCATAATTAGAGCACATCCACCTTTATATTTCTGATCGTACATCTACAACAATTAAATCATACCTGCACTCCTGTCCATAGTTTTTCAACCTTGCTCTCTCTTAAGTTAAGCTCGACAAGGTGTTCAGCACAAAAATTTTGCGGCAAAGATTTCGAAGGGAATCTATCCCAACGAAGATATATCAGCTTATTAGGAAGATATTGGAGGCCAGTAGGAGGAAGGAGCATTTTATCACCTTCGGATAAATGATTGTTATAGAATTGGAGAAATCTAAGACCATCCATCATTGCGAAGGCATCAGGTTTCAAGTGTATCTGTTTCGATAACTGGGATATCTCCAAAGATATGCCTTCAATTTCCTCTGTTCCCTGTTAAACAAGAATAAAGAATACACAGACAATCATGCAATCTACTTAAAACATCAACTTTTAGCAAATATGAAACCTCTCGGTTAGTATGTAAGACGAGAGAAAAGAAAGATAGTTAATGACTTCAGCTTTAACCTTATTTTCCTCCAACACATGAACGACATCAGGAAGATGACACAACCTGCTTCGTTTGCCAGGAAACTTGGATTCTGCACGAACAATGTTAAATGCCATTTCTTCTAGCAAGTCATGTATTCGCATATCGCTAGTTATGAGACACTTATCAAAAAGAGTGCTTATATCGCAAACCACAGGCCGACGATAAAATTCATCTAATATTATTGTAGCTTTTTCTCGATTATATCCTCTAAAGAAATGTGCTATATCAAGAAATATGGATTGTTGTTCTTTATCCAACCCATCGTAACTAATTCTCAACGCATTTTCGATTCGAGGGTTCTGAGCTAGTTTATTCAATGCACTTTTCCATTCTTCTATGCTTTTACCATAGAGAGAAGAACCCAAAACTATAAGAGCCAACGGATTGCCCTGCACATGACTTGCAATCTTCTCTATCAAGTCTCTCTGATCAATTGTGGGGATGCAATTCTTCAAGGCTTTTGAGCTAAAGAGTTGAAGAGCTTCTTCATAGCTCAACCTCTCAACCTCGTATGTTTCATCAACTACATTGTTAAGCACTTGTCTGTCCCTACTTGTCATGAGAACTTTACTACCCTGACCAACTGATTTGTCTTGTCCATGAAGCAGTTCTTTCCATTCTTCCAAAGGCATTGAATCATCCACATCGTCCAGAACAATAAAAACCTTTTTACGACCAAGTCTTTTCCTCACAAAAGTATCTCGAAAACTCAAGGAGCCCATGTTTGGAATTTCTTGGCCAAGCAGTTGTGAAAGAAAGCTTCTTCGCAAATCAGCCATGGAACCTGTTTTTAATTGTTCCCTAAAGTTTTCAAAAAAGATTCCTTCAAATCGAGAACGAACCTTGTTGCACACAGCTTCCGCAATCGTTGTCTTACCTATACCACCCATTCCCCATATCCCTACAATGAGAACATCTTGAGATTCCATATTTAACAAAGACTCAACTTTGTTGACACGAACATCAATTCCAAATAGACCCGTAGCGTGACTTGAAGACATGCCATGCAATTTGTTCAAAACATCTCCAACGATTTTCTCAATAAATTCAGACTCCAACCTGACAAAGAAGAACACACGTATATTTGTTAGTCAAAATGGACCGGACTAGAAGAAACAACAAAAGATATAAACATATTGACCACTCCGTAGTAGCGCTACATCTATACATAGTAGGCACGTATGAGTAATTGAGCATCATTATTAGCGATGGATAGTGGTCCATTAAAAAATATAGTATCTGGACAAGATTTGTAGTAGCGCTACATCTATACAATTTTACGTTGGGATTGAAAAAGGAGAGCCTCCATTTATGTTCTTGTCTTTTAGAACATGAGCATGTAATCATAAACCTGGACAAGATTCTCTTATTAGGCCTCTGCAGAGAAAGCATTTGATTTCAGACACATACAACAGCTCCCTACTTATGCATTGCTACGATTGATCAATCTTTGAAACTGGAAACAGCTTGTAATTAGTGTGTATAAAAAAAATCATTGAAATGCAAATGCATAAAATGTTTTCTCATATTATAATAAAAAAAAAGTTGGAGCTGTTAAGAGATTTCAAGATATAATATATATTATTTTTCAACACATCATAATCCTTTTCAACTCAAAGAAACAGGCTATTAGTATCCCAATCTCAAATGAGACAATAGAAGTAAACATCAAGGCTTAAGATCTGTACAAGTGTTTCGCTACAACGTTTTCAAAATCATATAAAATAAATATAGATTCACAGAGCTCATCATTTTCAATAATTTTAAATTAAATTTCAAATCCTCGACAAATGAACAAATATTTTCTTATGGGATATATTTCAAGAGCTTACTCAGACTTCCCTAAGCTCCATCCGGCTAGATTGGCTGCATCCGTCAATTGTTCTTGAAGCTCTGCACTTTGTCCATCGTCAAAGGTTTCTTCTCTACAAGTCTAGCAAACTCATCTCCGAAGCTTCCTGTTTGATTTCTTACGTGAGATGGATCCACCTGGTAGAATACCGGAATAACTATCTGTCCATTATTTTTTCTACACTCAAAAATCTTTGCAAGCTCCTCTAAGCACCATTTGGAAGATGCATATTTTTCAGAAAAAACAACCACAGAAAGCTTGGACTCTTCAATTGTTCTCAGAAGTGATGCCGAAATCTCCTCTCCTCTCACAAGCTGATTATCTATGAAAGTAAGGATTTGTTTCCCTTTCAAAGCAGCATGGAGGTGGCTGGTAAAACCAGCACGAGTGTCTTCTCCTCTGAAACTAAGGAAGACATCAAATTTTCCTTGCGTTTGGGCGTTGGTTAAGGTGGGAGGAGAAGATGACGCCATTGTTTCGTGGAGAAACAAGAGTAAGACTCTGGTTGTAAGAGGTCAGTCTGCAGGGAGAGAATGCAAGTAACTCAAGGAATGATTTTGAATCTGAGGCTATGGCTCTGGCTCAGGCAAATGCGTAATAGTATTAATGAGGGTTCCAAGTATTTTCATTGTTGACTTCCTGGAAATTGTCCTTGTACACAGTGCTTCAAATTCTTATTTGTTTATTTGTTACTCCAATAGTTGCCGGAATTTCATAGTAAAAGGTCTGTGGTGTTATCTACAAATTTTGCAGAGTACTAGCCATGAGCTGTAAAGTAAACAGACGACGGCAATAATTCAAAAGTTCTGTATTAATAATTTTGCAAAGCACTAGCCATGAGCTGTAAAGTAAACAGACGACGGCCATTGTCTCAATCTTATGCTCTCAATCCTATGCCTTGTTATTCCTTTTGATTCAAATATAATTATTATTTTATCTTTCTTTCTGAGCCTTTAAATCAGGGTTGTTTTATTATTTTTTGATTTTTGTACCATATAAATACTATTTTATCCCTAACAACATACAACAAACAATTATTTACCTGAGATATATTTGAATTTTTATATTTATATGTACAGTAAAATAACAATTTTATCTTCAAATAAAACAAAATACAAGAGTTACTTACGAGGGGTGTACAGGGTATTTCATATTTTTTTTCAAAAAAGTATAAATACAAATATATTGTTAGAAAAAACAAAATTAAAGAGTGACCATAAAAATATATAAGTAATTTAACATTCTTTTAATTTGATCTATTTAAATACTCTGATATGCACGCAGACCATTTTTTCATGTTTTAGAATTTTTCACCGACAAGTAGAGCAATCAAAAGCATTGGTTACTTGCTGTCCAAAAAAAAAGAACTTGTGAAATGTGAAATGTGAAATGTGAAAGCTATCATTATGTTTTTTTTTGGTCAATTGTATAAATCTTTATTTTTATTCATATTTATAAATCTATGCTCTTAATTTTTATTTTTAATTTTTATTATTTTTTATTTTGTTGAGGTTGTATTTTTTTATTGAATTTAGTCTTTAAATTTTAATTTATGTTGATCTTTTGAAAATTGATATTATTATTTTTTTTGTTTTTTTTAATTTATTCTTCAAGTCAAAAGATTTTTTTAAAATAATAATATTAATTTTATTTTGTTATTTATTTTATTTTTTTGGCTGTGCTTTTGTTAAAATTTTCAGTTTTTTTTATTCTTCAAGGTAATTTTGTTTTTTCTATTATTTATTTATGCAATAATAATAATAATTTTACATATTCATTTTATAATGGATAAGATGTTTAAAATAATGATAATAATTATTTGTGTGCGCATCTGTGACATGTGAAGTTAATGGTTTACTTCCCGGAAATTCCCATGTACAAAAGGTTTCATGTCTAGGAAATTTCCCATGTACAAAAGATTGAGGGAAATGTTTAGAAGTGTGGTTTAAATGGTTTTTTAAAGTAATTTTCATTCAAAAATATACAAATTGATATTTTTTATTTTTTATAAATGATTTTTGATATCATGAAAATAATACAGAAACACCAAAATAAAATTAATTTAAAATAAAAAATAAATATAAAAATTTTTCAAATATTTTCAAAAATATTTTTGAAACGCAGTATAAAATAGGGTTTTACTGGAAATTTCCCATGTACAAAAGACTTCCTGGAAATTTCCCTTTTAACAGATGGCTACGTCCTCTAGAATCACCTTTGAGTTTTCAAGGGCTTCACATGTTGGTGTACTGGTGGATCAGCAGGGAAGAACCCTTTACAAGGATCAGTCAATTTCCAAGAAACATATATTATATATCACTAATCTCATTTGCTCACTGAACAAATAACAATACACATTTTTTGCATAGCATTTTCTAATGTCACCTCCCTTCTGTGATGGATCAGGCATACAGGTACAAAACAGAAGAGACATAAAAGCAGCAGAGATGGTAGCTTTTACAGGGTAATCGACTTCTCTGGATTCGAGGTCTCACCAGGGGGTCCCTTTTCTTGCCCCAATTTAATGCATTAGGCAAAGAAAACTCTGCCTGATTTTCCATCCCTTGCCGTCACTGAATCATACTGGGGCCTTCACCAAGTTTTTGGACACGACCATGGTAACTGGTGAAATGAACATAAACACGACATAAAAACTAGACTAGTTACCGTAATTGGCAGTCCAACCAACAAAATATCAAGTCCGGAGCCTGTCGGTAATTCAGCCTTTAACCAGCACAGGATCATGCCCTGAAGGTATGGGGTTTGTTAAGTTTATCAGCCTGCTGAAGCTCAGACAGCAAGCACCAAAATAAGTTTCTTTTCCCTCATCTTCAGGTCTAGGGCACTCAACCTGGTGCTATAAATGCATCTAACACCCTAAACAAGCATAGATGAGTAAAAAATATTATTATCAATAATAATGTTGTTAAAAATGAAAAAATCAAAAGGAGAAAAAAGACTACCTGTAAAATACCACCAGAGTGAAATCTCTCGCTCCTGTGAACCTAGCCTAGTGTTTGTTGACCACTATAAAATTGTGTCCCTCCTTTTATTTTGCATTCCCTGTGATTTGTTTATTATAATAAATTTTTTATTAGAAATCTAAGACCATCCATCTTTGCGAAGGCATCAGGTTTCAACTGTATCTGTCTCGATAACTTGGATATGTCCAGAGATATGCCTTCAATTTCCTCAGTTTCCTGTTAAACAAGAATAAAGAATACATAGACAATCATGCAATATACGCAAAACATCAACTTTTTAGCAAATATGAAACCTCTCGGTTAGTATGTAAGAGGAGAGAAGAAAGATAGTTAATGACTTCAGCTTTAACCTTATTTTCCTCCATCACATGAACGACATCAGGAAGATGACACAACCTGCTTCGTTTGCCAGGAAACTTAGATTCTGCACGAACAATGTTAAATGCCATTTCTTGTACCAAGACATGTATTTCTAGCATGTTATGAGAAGTAGTTATCAGACATTTATCAATAAGAGTGCATATATCGAAAATCACAGACCGACGATGTAACCCATCTAATATTCTTATAGCTTGTATTTTCTCAAATCCTATGAAGAAGTGTGCTATATGAAGAAATATGGATTGTTGCTCTGCATCTAAGCCATCGTAACTAATTTTCAACGCATTTTCGATTTGAGGGTTCTGAGCTAGTTTTTTCGATGCACTGTACCATTCTTCTGTGCTTTTACCATAGAGAGAGGAACCCAAAACTACGAGAGCCAACGGATTGCCCTGCGCACGACTTTCAATCATTTCTATCAAGCATCTATGATCAATTGTGGAGATGCAATTCTTCAAGGCTTTTGAGCTAAAGAGTTGAAGAGCTTCTTCAGAACTCAACCTCTCAACCTCGTATATTTCGTCAACAACACTAGTAAGCACTTGTTTGTCCCTACTTGTCATGAGAACTTTACTACCCGGACCAAATAATCTGTGTCGTCCATGAAGTAGTTCTCTCCATTCTTCCAAAGACATTGAATCATCGACATCGTCCAGAACAATAAAAACCTTTTTACGACGAAGTATATCCCTCACAAAAGTATCTTGAAAACTCAAGGAGCTCATGTTCAGAATTTCTTGGCCAAGCAGTTGTGAAAGACAGCTTCTTTGCAAATCAGCCATGGAACCTGTTTTTAATTGTTGCCTAATGTTTGCAACAAAGATTCCATCAAATCGAGAACGAACCTTGTTGCACACAGCTTTAGCAATCGTTGTCTTACCTATACCACCCATTCCCCATATCCCTAAAATGACAACATCTTGAGATTCCATATTTAACAAAGACTCAACTTTGTTGACACGATCATCAATTCCAAATAGACCCGTAGTGTGACTTGAAGACATGTCATGCAACTTGTAAAAAATATCTCCAACGATTTTCTCAACAAATTCAGACTCCATCCTGACAAATAAGAAGAACACACATATATTTGTTAGTCAAAATTTAACACAAGAATTTTTAAGTATCTGCTTTCTATCTCCTAAGGCTTAAGATCTGTACAAGTGTTTCGCTACAACGTTGTCATAATCATATAAAATAAATATAGATTCATAGAGCTCATTATTTTCAATAATTTTAAATTAAATTTCAAATCCTCGACAAATGATCAAATATTTTCTTACGGGATATATTTCAAGAGCTTACTCAGACTTCCCTAAGCTCCATCCGGCTAGATTGGCTGCATCCGTCAAAGCGTTCTTGAAGCTCTGCACTTTGTCCATCATCAAAGGTTTCTTCTTTACAAGTCTAGCAAGCTCATTTCCAAAGCTTCCTGTTTGATTTCTTATATGAGATGGATCCACCTGGTAGAATACCGGAATAACTATCTGCCCATTATTTTTTCTACATTCAAAAATCTTTGCAAGCTCCTCTAAGCACCATTTGGAAGATGCATATTTTTTAGAAAAAACAACCACAGAAAGCTTGGCCTCTTCAATTGCTCTCAGAAGTGATGTCGAAATCTCCTCTCCTCTCACAAGCTGATCATCTCTGAAAGTAGGGATTTGTTTCCGTTGCAAAGCAGCATGGAGGTGGCTGGTAAAACCAGTACGAGTGTCTTCTCCTCTGAAACTAAGGAAGACATCACATTTTACTTGTGTTTGGGCGTTGGTTAAGGTGGGAGGAGAAGATAACGCAAGGATTTGTTTCCGTTCCAATTCAACATGGAGGTGGCTGGTAAAACCAGCTCGAGTGTCTTCTCCTCTGAAACTAAGGAAGACATCAAATTTTACTTGTGTTTGGGTGGTGGTTAAGGTGGGAGGAGAAGATGACGCCGGAGAAATATTCCATCTTTGTTTGATAATCCTGTAAATATAAATAAACAGAAAGATAGAGAGAAATACGAAAAATATCACCATTGTTTTGTGGAGAAACAAGAGTAAGACTCTGGTTGTAAAAGGTCAGTATGCAGGGAGAGAATGGAAGTAACTCAAGGAATGATTTTGAATCTGAGCTCTGGCTCAGGTAAATGCATAATTGTATTAATGATGGTTCCAAGTATTTTCGTTGTTGACTTCCTGGAAATTGTCCTTGTAAACAGACGATGGCAATAATTCAAAAGTTCTGTATCAATAATTTTGCAAAGCAAGCCATGAGTTGTAGGCAATAATTCTTAATAAAGAAAAAAAGGGGCAAAAAACAGTCTGAGTCGTCTGCAGATGTGCATAATTCTTCTTGAAAGTTTATATCTTTACTAGCTATTTTGCCTGCGCGTTGTCGCGGACATTTTTGTGTATATAATTTAACATAATTAAATCTACAATGATTAATTTATATGATATAATTAAATAAAAGTTATAAATTAAGAGATAAAATATATAAATTTTTAAGTAGAGTTTGTTGCGCAAGCATAGATTACATCTTTTAGAATGTAGGTACTGTGTCATAAAAGATTACAAAAGAGCGCGAACTATATAACTTGCGGATCATTGCAAAAAAGAGGCTTGCTGACATGAAGAACGAAATCAAAACCTTTCTTCAAAATGAGACATCTAATATCCCTACTAATTTTCCAATTCAAAAAATTATTATAAGCAACTAAATGAAATGAACATTAAATTGATGTGAATCATTTGAAAATGTAGCAAATATCTAAAAAAAGATTGGTGAGGATGATTTATGGTGCGAACTGTAAATTTAGCAAAAATAATAAATTTGTGCAGAAATCAAGTGATGTGCAAGTTTTTCATAAAATATATGAATTTAAAATCACTATAAATTTATCTGTTTAGCAGTTTTTAACGAAATAACCAGCATTGATTTATAATCATCATCCAAAAAGCAAGAAGATTCGGATATTTGAATTATTAAATTTACTGCATTAAGATTAGTTTATTTTATAATTTCATTTAAACCAAAAATAATAATTTTTATTTATTATTAAAAATAATTTTTAATATTAACCCTTGAAATTTTTTAATTTAAAATAAAAAATATTTAATTTTTTTTTAATACACTAAAAAACACATATCCAAAGGATCTGATAAAATCAAAGGTGCCTGAGCTCATTCTCACATCAACAATTTACTGTTGCAGATAAGGACAGCCCACATGCTGAGTAGCTATCTAGTCATGGACATGGATACTTCTAAGGATTTTTCATTTTATTATATTGGCTGACGTTTTTTCATCGCAATTTATTTTTATTTTTGTTCAAATTTAAGAGGCTTTTAAAACGTGATATTAAATTTATTAATTTTAGCAATATGATCTATTTTTCTTGGTCAAGATAACTGATGTTTGGAGGCTAGAGTGGCTAGTGTTGGTATTTGCAAAATATTCATTTTGCTTAATTTAGGGCATGATTGAGGTTGTTTTGAAAATATTTTTCGGTGAGAAATATTTTAAAATAATATTTTTTTTAAAAAAAATTATTTTTGACATCGATACATAAAAATAATCTAAAAATATCAAAAAATTGATTTAAAATAAGAAATGTTTTTTACTCAAACTCGGGATTTACATACTCAATTTATAAGAAAAAAAATCTAAATTTCAATTTTTAATTTTTTTTCATCCATTTAAAACTCAAAAGCTCGAATATAGGATTAAAGTCCCTTTAATCTATTTTTTTATATAAAATATTTAAAAAAGTCAAATTGATAATATAACTTTTCAAGTAATATAAATTTAACTTTTTGTTTAATAGGAAAAAACTATTTAAAAGCCATTTATATTTTAATATATTTAATATCAATAAAACTAATAATTATTTGCAACTGTGTAATACAACTTTAATCCAAACTGTGTAAAATAACTTTCATTGTGGTCCAAAAAAGAGAACCTAAACACACATGTACATCAAAGAATATTAAGAAATCCGTTCAACCAATTATCATATTTAAGTAAACAAACTATTCCCAAGGATAAGACGCCATGAATTATAGACAACCCTTTCCATTTATTTATTAATTCCCAACCATTTCTCACCATTAAAGAAAAGAAACCAGGAAATCATTGCCTTCAAAGAAACTAAGATGAGGGGAAAAACCATGAAAATGAAACCCCAAAAGGTATAAAGGATAAACAGTTGTGCACCTTATGGGTGGTGTTTTCATTGCCTTCCATATGCTACGGTGATGGGTTTGTTGTGGAAACGATTTTGTGCATACTTCATCTCATAAAACCAAACAAAAATAAAAATTATATAAAAATAAAACAGAGGATGTTGATGGGATCTTCTCAAAAACAATGAAATTCAGTTAGGTGAGATATTTGAAGAGTTATAAAAGAAAAAGAATAAGGGTTTTGTGTGGTAGATTTATTTTGAGGAGACGGAAAATGCAAGGATGGAATGGAAGGTGAGGTTGTTTAATTGCCACAACGCTACTCTTTGGATTTGTGTCTCCCTGCCCAACGCCTCAAGCCCTGACCTTCAATTTCCTTTCCCTCTCTCTCCCCTGGCTCTCACTTTGGCGAGGAGCCTGCACCCGCTCAACATCGTTCTCTTCTTCGATTCTCTCTCCATCTCTCTCCCCTGGCTCTCAGCGTGGCGAGACTTGTCCCCGATCAAGACCCAGAGGTCTTCTCCTTCGATCCCCTCTCTCCTGGCTATCACGACGGCGAGAAGCCTGTCTCAACTCAACACCTCACGCCTTCTCTTTCAATTTTCTCTCCCGTAAACCAGACCATAGAAAGAAGAACAAAAGATAAATGAAAAAACGAAAAAGCCCCCTCGACACCCACACAAAGACCGCACAGAACAAAGGGCAAAAGCGTGCTCATACTGCCGCAATCCACAGGACATTTACTCACAATCCACAGTGTCTCAAACAGTAAAAACCCTACGCGTTTTATTTGTTAGTTAATAGTCAAGAAAACATAAAGATCGTTTACTTTCGTTCCTCAAAAAATAAAGATACAAAATCCACGAATTGGATGTGAACTTTCTTTTGTTGTTTTCGTCAGTGTCGTCATTCCTTCTCTGCAATTACCACGAATGTTGGAAGAGAAGTTGCTGAGCTGGATTAACAAACAATTACAGAAGAATTAATGAAGGTGCTTGACAGTTAAAGAGGAAGAAGAAGCAGCATTTGATGGATGATGTAAAGCATGTAATAGTTAGTTAGATTTCTATTATTGTACAACTAACTAATGAGCATGCATAAAGTGTGTGTTTGACTATTGTAAGCATGCATAATTCACATGCTCTGCCTCTGCATATATAAGAGGCATAAAGTCAAACAAGTTGTATGCAATAAATCAATACGAATTACCTTCTTCTGCAGAATCCTCTCTTCTCCAATTCTCTAAAAAATATCTTCTTTCTCAAATTCAACAAACACAAACCTGCAAACAATAACAACAAACACAAATCAGAATTCAACAACGAAAGCATCTTTCAGTGACCACCTTCGTCTCTCAGTTTTGACAGGCGGGTTGACTGAATCGTCTGCAGATGTGCTCATTCTCATTGAAAGTTGATATCTTTATATCATTCTCATGGAATGTGTATTTGTAATACTATAATTATTATTTTACCTTTTAGTGCTCTTTAATTCATGCACGCAAACTACTTCCTCCATGAATTTCTGTGCGTATGTGTGAAATGTGAAAGCTATCATATGAGAGATGGTCAGACAAAATTTTGATAATCTGAAAGATTGAATGTTATTTTTTTGGCTGGTTGTGTAAATATTTTTTTTAAAAGTGATTGGTGGTATTATATTGGATAAAAGTGTGAGAACAAGATGATAAAGTTGTTAAATTAAAACAAGGGATGCTTAGATCACTTTTATTTTAATTTCTTTATTTTTTATATATATTTTTAAAATAATTTCTATTTTTGTTCACATTTATAAATACATGCTCTTAGTTTTTATTTTTTATTTTTATTATTTTTTATTTTGTTGAGGTTGTATTTTTTTTATTGAATTTAGTTCTTAAATTTTAATGTGAATTGGTGATCATTTGAAAATTGATATTTTTTTATTTTTTTTCTTTTTTTTTATTTATTCTTCAAGTAAAAAGATTTTTTACGCTAATGATATTTATTTTTTTGTCATTTATTTTATTTTTTTGTTTGTTTTCTTGTTAAAAGTTTTAGATTGTTTTTATTCTCCGAGGTAATTTTGTTTTTTTCCATTATTTATGAAGTATTAATAATAATTTTATATATTCATTTTATTATGGATAAATGGTTTAAAATAATGATAATGATTATTTTAAATGTATTTTTTCTTAAAAATATATGAGGTTAATTATATATTTTGATATTTATTTAATATTAACATCCTGAAATATATAAAAAAATAAAAAGTGTTTAAAATTATTCATGAATTTGTTAATTTCCCACTTTACAGCAAAAGCAAAGGAAGCAAAAGAGGTAGGGGGGAGCATCGGCAATTCTTATTGGATTGCAGTGGAAAACCATGTGGAAATGGTAGGGGTACGGGGGATTCGCAGGATTCGCAGGCAGGCAACTCACATTAATTTGTGTGCGCATGTTTGTTTGAAAGGTGAAGATAATGTTTGGTACTTTATTTTTTAAATGTTTTTTTTTTTAAAAAGTTAATTTAAATTAAATTATTTTAATATTTTTAAATTATTTTCATGTACTAATATTAAAAATATAAAAATATTAATATGAAAGCTATCATTTGAGAGATGGTCTGGCGAAAAAATTGATAATATGAAAGATTGAATGTTATTTTATTTTTTTGCCGGTAGTGTAAATATTTTTTCAAAAGTGTATGGTGGTATTATATTTGATAAAGGTGTGAGAACAAGATGGTAAAGTTGTTAAATTCAAACAAGGGATGCTCAGATCATTTTTATTTTTATTTTTATTTTTTACATATATTTCTAAAATAAACAAGAGATGCTCATACCACTTTTATTTTAATTTTATATAAATAATCTTTATTTTTGTTTTTTCTATAAGTATATGCTCTTAGTTTTTGTTTTTAATTTTTATTATTTTTTATTTTGTTGAGGTTGTAATTTTTTATTGAACAGTACAACTCCAAAACGGCACGCCAAAACGCTCCAAAACCAGAACGTTTCATTCCAATAAAAAAACCAGAACGGCGACCGGAACAGTATTGACAACTATGGGTTGAATAGTCTCAATTTTATTCTCATTTTAAAAAGGGACGCTTCATGCCTTGTTTACACTAGTGGAATCACTGTAGCATATCTTTCCTTCTGAGCCTTAAATTTAGCCTTAAAATCAGGGTTGTTTTTGTTATTTTTTGATTTTTGCACCGTATAAATATTATTTTATTTCTATAAACAGACAATAAAGAGTTATCTACCTGGGATATATTTGAATTTTTATATTTATATATACAGTAAAATAACAATTTTATCTTCAAATAAAACAAAATACAAGAGTTACTTATGAGGTGTATATGGCATTTCATTTTATTTTTTAAAAAAGTATAAATAAAAATATATTGTTAGAAAAAACAAAATTAAAAAGGTGACCATAAAAATATAGAAGTAATTTAACATGTTTTTAATTACCTAAAGAGCTAAAAGAGCTCAGTTTTCTACTGTAGCCGGTGACTTATAGTCACTATTCACTGACAATTTATATATATTTTGATATTTTTTAATATTAACACTTTAAAATATATATAAAAAATCAACTAAGGTTTTTTTTGAAAAACTCAAATTAATTTAATCTTAATATTTTAAAATATTTTTAATATAATAATATAAAAAATAAATCTTAAAAAATCAACGATATAATTCGATTGATCAACCGATGAAGTATAGAGAAAACCAGTCTCACCCTTCAAAATTATTCATGAATTTGTTAATCTCCCACTGTACAGCAAAAGAGGGAGGGGGGAGCGTCGGCAATTCTTATTGGATTGCAGTGGGAAACCATTTGTCTGATTGGTGGTAGGGAAGGGATCACGTCAAGGGGTGCTCAGCGGGGGGGCAGGGGGTAAGCTGATTGAGACTAATTAAAAAAGTGAAAGGTGAAGATAATGTTTCGTATTATGTTTAAAAATACTTTTTAAAAAAGCACAAATTTATAATTTAAATTAATTTTTTTTATATTTTCATATTATTTTCATGTAAAAATAACATGATTTTGAATGGAAGAAACTGAAGGAATGATTTTGAATCTGAGGCTTACGTGAAGGGCTCTGGCTCAGGCATATGTATAATTGTATTAAAGAGGGTTCCAAGTATTTTCATTGTTGACTTCCTGGAAATTGTGGCTCAGGCATATGTATAATTGTATTCATGAGGGTTCCAAATATTTTCATTGTTGCCTTCCTGGAAATTTTCCACGTACACCTCAATTTGTTTATTTGTAAAAGTGTGTTATCTAGAAATTTTGCAGAGCCATGAGCTGTAAAGTAAACAGACGACAGCAATAATTCAAAAGTTCTTTGCATAGCACTAGCCATGAGCTGTAAAGTAAACAGACGACGACAATAATAATTAAAAAAGAAAAAAAGGGGCAAAAAACAGTCTCAGTCGTCTGCAGATAATTATTGAAAGTTTATATTTTTATAGTCAAGAAAACATGTGATCGTTTCCTTTCGTTCCTCAAAAAATAAAGATACAAAATCCACGAATTGTATGTGAACTTTCTTTTGTTGTTTTCGTTAGTGTCGTCATTCCTTCTCTGCAATTACGAAAGCATCTTTTAGTGACCACCTTCGTCTCTCAATTTTGGCTGCACGGTAACCAATGCCAATCTCTCTTCTCTGTCGGGCTCGTAATACTACTTCATAGAAACTCATTTCCTCGCCTTCACTGAGGTAAAGATCTGCTTGCCTTATTTGTAGCTCATTTCCCTGATGAAGGCAAAATGTTCGTGGATGATGAGTTGAACTGATTAAGAATCTTAAATTCTAACATCATCAATAGCAACAATTTCACTACCACAACAAAGAATCACTCTGATCAATGCTAGCAAATCCTTCGCTGTTGTGGTCCAACATATTAACTAGCTTAATTTATCACAACCATAATAATAATATGATTATTTGGATGCAGGGCTCACGGCATGCTACTTTGTCAATATAAGAAGCAGGCATCAACGTCATTATGATATATGATTTAACATGATTGTTAAAAGTGCTTTCAATATCTTCCCTCAAGCAAGATTTGCCCAAAACCCATGAGCGATCCTGTTAAAAACATCACATGATAGTACTTGTCAAACTACGAGAAATGAAAATATTGCATTTTTTTACCTTTTCAATTTTATTAGCCCCTTTGCATCATGTATTTCAACGCTAGGTTCTTGACCATGTTCTCATCATGTCATAAATCTAAGTCGTGTTGATAACCAAACTGCCTCTGACATTATCAAGGTTCATATTTCCTACCCCCCACCAAACATTTAATCATTACCACAGTTAGATTCTTTTCAGTTGTTGGATCATGTTCAACCAAGTTTCTGGATTGTTAAAATCTGGATTGACTAGGGTTTCAAATGCTTCTTTGAAGGTGTTTGCTCTCTCCTGTTAGACTTGGAGTCCATGCATTTTCATGGGCAGCAGGAAAACTGGAAAACAATCATAACCATACTTTCAAATATACTCTAATTATTATACAAGGCCGGAAAATGAACACAGCTTACATCATGTCATTCATAAGCCATTAGCCATTCATTATACATCAAGACACATGTTGTTGATTAAAATAACAAATCAAGACACATAATTACTCTAACAATAATATACCGCATAAACTATTTTTACATCATCTTTGAATTATTTTAATTATACCCTTGTTGATTTTTAATTTTATGTAATTTTGTCCCTTTAAAATTCAACATCGCCCCTAGAATTCAGTGTTTTGTTTTCATTTTAGTCATTGGTTTTATATTTATATGATTTGACCTTTAATTGATCATTACACTTTTAATTCTCTTCAATTTCCCCTAAGATTTCATTCGATCGACTACACTGTGCCCAACACCTTTTGCAAAATAGTCTTTGACTGCAAATTTTTTAATTTAACGTTAATTTTTTATTTTGTTGAAATTTTACCTCTAACTTTAATCAATTGACTTGCTAAAAATTAAAATTAAGTCTAAAAAACCTCAATCTTTTTAATTAAGCTCAAAACAGGATTCCAGAATAATTTTTTCACCAATTAAGCTACTTAATAAATCAAGTCCCAAACTTATGCAAATGTACAAGGTGTTTGCCATCTCTTGGAGTATGGCTATCAGCAGCAACAATTATGTAAAATGCTCTGTTTTTGCATCCCAATCTAGCTAAACATGCTTCGACGAAGTTATTCATTCCTTGTGGTGTCAGTCATCACCATGAGCAATCCTGTTAAAAACATCACATGATAATACTTGTCAAACTATCTCCTACTGAGAACTTTCCAATTTTCTGCTGAAAACATCACCAATTTTAACGTTAATTTTCCAATTTTTTTAACCTTTCTCTCATGTTCACTCGAAATAAACATATAGATAAGGTATTGACAAGCAAACTACGAGAAAAGAAAATATTGCGTGCACTTGCTGGAATTTTCTATTGAAATTTTGTAAACTTACTTTGCCCTTCAAAATTTCACAGAAGAATACCTCCTCTGCAAAGAGCTCTTCTAGTACATCATTTATTTGTTGATCTTCTGCAACCATGGCCAATGCCATGCTGACAAGCTCATTTGATAAAACGTAATCACTGATCTTCGATATGCATAATAAATTTTTAGTTCTTGGGTCCAGAATTTCACTTATTATTACAGATTTATCTGAAGCCTGCTGCATCTCCCCAATCCACGAACCTTGAGAGAAGCTTCCTCTGCGAACCTGGTTTACCATTGGGAGACGCTTTGACTGCATGGATCATGAGAATGAGAACAAATGAATAAAAGGATCGATGAACACTAAATTGCACCATT
The DNA here is from genome assembly GCA_029228465.1 of Salix viminalis. NCBI lineage: Eukaryota > Viridiplantae > Streptophyta > Magnoliopsida > Malpighiales > Salicaceae > Salix > Salix viminalis. Next base: position 1,414,481 of record CM055444.1, read on the forward strand.
ATAGTTAACACATGGATTCTGTACAATTATCTTCTTGGGTTCAGGAGAAAATAAACAAAATCTTTCTGGCTTTTCCTTGAAGTTGAAGTGGAGTCTACGATTACAGGGTATCTTGGAGGATGACGCAAAACTTTGAAAAAGGCTGAAAGGTGAAGAGCCCTCATTATAGAAAGAACAGTTTCAATAGACACACTTGTTTGCAACTACAACTGAAAATCCTGTAATAATAACACAGAAGAATTCTGAAAATGTCTACCACCACTTTGCTGCAACGGAGAAGTTAAGATTTCATAATCCTCATAACATTACCATAATCATATCTTCCGCAGAATAATATCCGTTCTGCAGACTTTCGAACAATAAAGTCTTTGGGTAGACTTCCTCTCCATACCTGCAGCATCCAGGCGAAGAAAAGAAAAGATTAGGGGCTTCCCAAAAGAGCTTACCACAATCATATCATCAATGTCCCTCCTCCATCCACAGAGTAGAATCCTCTGTGGCATTCTTGCAGGTCGGGCAATGTATGTGCGTGAATGATGCCTCTTTGACCTGAATGATGAAATTTATTATATTATGTAAGTTCTTCTTTTATGGTGGGCCCACTTACCTAATATCCACTGAAGGCATCATTCTAATGTTCACAGCTGAACTTGTCCTTGACCAATCCGAGCATGATCTGCTATTTTCACAAATATGCCAGAAAATATGCATTGAAGAAGCCACCCTGGACAGAAAATATGCTATTTCGATGCCACCACTTTGCTCGAATCGTCTCAGTGATTTGCAGTGCAAGAGCATCCCTCCAACCACGTCTGGAACAGCAGCTACTGTCTCTAGCAGCACGGCATGGAACATATGCCGTCTCTGTCACAATTGATGAAAATTCAGCTCAGAAAATTCATATGCGAATTCTGTTTATAAACTTCGGCAGAGGAAAAGATTGTATAGGTGAGCTACCTGGAAGAATAAGTAAGTGGGGTATTTGAGGACCTGGACGGTCCAGTAGGCAAACTTATCCATCAGAAAACGAAAATGCTTCAATTATTCAAGCAGATAAACAAACATTCATTTTTTTACGTTTCAATTTTATTAGCCCCTTTTACATCATGTATTTCAACACTAGGTTCTTGACCATGTTCTGATCTTTTCATAAGTCTGAGTCATGGTGATGACCAAACTGCCTATGACATTATCAAGGTTCATATTTCCTACTCAGCTCATTGTCAAGATCACTCAGCTCCACCGCAATGTGCCCTTTTAGACCTTCTTTCAATTCTGTAAGACTTAAGACGGTTCTCAATGCACGAGCATCACTCTCTATACAACCCACACACATGAACACATTACTTATGCACTCAAGATCACTCAGATGTTGTTATTGTCAAAAATTGATTTTTGCAGGTTTTTTTCTTGAAAATATGTGAGGCTAATTATATATTTTTATATTTGTTGAATATTAACTCCTGAATATATATATATATATATATATATATATATATATAAACTAACTTTTTTTGAAAAAAATTCAAATTAAATTAATCTAAGTGTTCTAGAATACTTTTAATATAATAATATGAAGAAGAAATCTTAATAAAATAAAAACATAATTAAATTTCTTTTTATAACCATAATGATGGTGATAACGATAATATTGCCAATAATAATTAGAATATTAATTATTTACAATATGTGTGCTTTAAAAACATATTTTCGATACTTTAACTTGTGACAAAAAAACTACAAACGACATATACACAAGAAAATGAAATTACAAACGCATCCCATTTATCAAATGCATTACCCCCACAAAGTTTAAGTTTTCAATGACAAACTAATCCTTGAAATTACAAACACATACCATGCAATGATAATACGAGAACTTGAAAACAAACCCACTAAGCCTTCAAATTTCAGGTCTTTAAAATTAGAAAGAAAAAAGTTTTCATGTGAACTGAGCATATGAAAATAATAAGAGAAGTGGAAGAAGAAGAAGAAGAGGGAACCTGCTAAGGGGTCGTAGAAAACACCAACTTGAAGGTGTTTTCCATCTCTTGAAGGAATTAAAAATTAAAGGCTACTTTAAGTTTTGAATGGGCAGGTGTAGAAATTAAGAAGTAGAGAGAAAAGAATAGGAAAAAAGAGAAAAGATTAACAAACCGAATAATTGTTGGCCACACGCGCTACCTCATCACAGTGGTAATGCCAAGCCAATTCAAATGTTGCGTCGTAGAAATACCCATGCATGCATTAGCAAGCCAATTCAAATGTTGCGTCGTAGAAATACCCATGCATGCATTAGCAAAAAAACACTAAAAATAATAAGTCTATAATATTTTATGAGGGGATATATACTCATTTTGCAATATAAATTTCCCATATTTTTAGGTTTTCTTTTATTAATAATAATAAAAAAAATGACAAGGAAAGATTGTTGGATTGTGTGTTAGCAATAAATAAATAAAAATGACAAGGAAAAGGATTCGTATAGTACCAGAGGTAGTAGCTAGTACAGGTATATTGAAAATTACCTGTAGAACAATTTGCAGTAATTGCAGAACTCTCTTTCTCCCTTTCAATTTCTTCTATCTCTCCCACAATTTTCTTTTAAGCTTTAATTTTCTTTTAAGCTTTAATTTTCTTTTAAGCTTTTGTTTGTTATTCTTAGCAACCAAAGTGTCGTCGACCCGTATATTTTCATCAAAGTGTAGATATACCCCACAACTTTTCAACTTGCAAGGCACTTGGATAACATCACCCTTCGTCGTGCGCGCATCATGGTAGAATTTGAATGTAACTTCTTTGCCAGAATATTTACGTAAAGCATCTACGAATCCGAGCTCGTAGTGGAGAAACATGTGATCCGAGTCAAATGAATTAAAGAAATCGTGGAGAAAATAGAGGCCGTGCTGCATAAGCATGTGATTCGAGTCACATGTCTTCAAGAACTTGCATCTAGTGTGCATGCTGCTGCTACAAAAGAATTCATCATCACAAGCACCATAACACTCAAGAGCTAATTTAATAAAACCCAATCTATTTGATGGCATGTCATGGGAGGGAGGAGGATAGACAAGGCAGATAGCAATTCCCTTGAGATGACGACAATTTGATGGCATCTGTATGGTGAGTGAATATCCAATTCCTTTGAAACCGAACCATTCTGGAATTTCACTCCCCGGTAGAACCATTGTAATGCTGTCACAGTTGATCTCTCCAGACTGCAAGACAAAAGTCACATTTCAAAAATGTGATGAAACAAGCAAGAAAGAGAGCAAAAAGAAATACGGGGTTAAGAGTGATACCTGAATTTTCAAATGCATTGCTTCTATCAGTGGTTTCGTATCCAATTTGAAGCAATTTGAAAAATCCAATAATGCCCGTAAATTGCCGATAGTGAAGGTTGATATCATGGTGGTTTCTAGTGATTCACAGTTAGATGCTGTTAGATACGTCAGCGAACGTGGAAGCTCAGGTATCGTTTTAATAGATGTTCCATCCAAACGCAGGGTTTCCAGCT